>JAUZNJ010036115.1:0-11981 GCA_034780135.1 Jordanella pulchra
TCTAAAATGATTTAAAAAGAAGAACAAACAGAATAAAATATAATTCCAAACTTGGTCCCTGTTCTAATGCTATCTGGGCAACTGCCCATACAGCCATTTAAAAGAAATTTAAAAAATGACACTTCTTTATAAATGTTCAATTCCATTCACATATTTCTTTGAATGGACCATTCTAACATATTCATTTGCTTTATCAAAAACTTCCCACTGGTAGCGTTTAGGGTTGTTGTCCTGCTGCAAGGTAAACCTTCAATCTTTTGAATTTTTTAAATTGGTTTTCTTTGAATACCTCTTGGTAGCTTCCCTTCAACTCTGAACAACTTCCCTTTCCCTGTAAAACAAAATCATTCTAACAGCATGATGATATAAACACCATCCTACAATGAGTTCAAAGTTTCGAGTAATATCAGCTTTCTGGACCACATGGTTTTGCAATGCCAAACCTGTCAGTTCAAGTATACACTTATGTCTGTAGATTTGCAGTTTCCAAAGAATCCTCTATTAGATGTTAAGGTTTTATGAGCTTGTTTTCAGTAACGTAACTGTTGCAAATCAATTGTAGTTGTCTTCACAACTTTATTCCTGATCTGTCTGCTGTGTTACTTTGTCTTTTGTTTACTAAACATCAGAATTAATATCTATCATACATTACAATAGACACAAGTGGACTTTGATCATTAATATTTCTTTCTAAACAGTATTTCAACAACAATGTTTCTCTGAAAACCAAAAAAAATACAGTTTCTCTAGTTTATTATTATGTAAGCCTACTACAGTTTTCAGAGGTCTGATATAAATATCACAGTAAAGGGAGTTGAAGTTTGTGGTAGCAAGATGACAAAATTAGTAAATCTGGTGGGTATTAATACTTTTGCAATGGTCTGTCTCCAAAGCAATCCTGAGTTATTCCATTATTCCAGGGCTCCAGTTATCCAACCAGCAATGCCTCAGTGGCTTCAATAGTGAAAATGTCTTTAGCTCAATTTTTCCTCACTTGCATAAGAAAAAATTTTTGATTATAACGTGAAATGTATAGATTTGCATTGCAGCAGGAGATATAAGAAGTCAAATGCTCTCAAAAGAATTTTAATCACTAAGAGCTCTTTTGAAGCTAATGAGATCTACAGGAATCACTTTAATTCTAACTCAGAGCAGCAGCAGGAGCCCATGGTGCAAAGAACTGGCAGCAAAAAACAATTTCTTTGCTCTCAAGTTCAATTAATAAGAATTATCACCTAATTACTATTTTTATGCCAGTTAACATCAAACTGTTTAACAGCCCCTGTAAGTCTGTTTCTCAAACAGCCTCAAATGATGAACTGCAAGGTTTTATGAACCGTTTCATATCACAGATTTCTGTCTGTGTTTCTTAATTTGATCTTTTTTTATAGTGAATTTCAAAGGCAGTCAGCAGATGCTGGGATCCTTTTCTTATACGACTGTGGCTCAGCCAGAAGAGCTCTCCTTCTACAATTACAGAGTTCATGGGTTGGCCTCCTACCTCTTCCCAACAAATGTTGCTGTCCCTGTGGTTAAGGGACTCAAATTTTTGAACATTTATATCCTTGTATATAGTGTATGTTATTTGTGTTGGGGGTCAATGATGATTTAGTCTAAAAAAATGATATTACTAGAAATTTTAAGCTGGGGATTCTGTGTTTAGGACAGGTGAGGCATTGACACTCCAAGAAGGAAAAGACTAACAGCAGGCACTGAGACCAAAGACCAAAGAAGAAATGTATCACAGGCTACAACATCAGAGATGTAAAATACTCAAAGGAAAACTCATTACCAGTTGCAATGACCAGATTTTATGCCCCCAACACCCCGATCAGCACCACTTATATCACCTGCTCTGAACAAGGCCCACCATGTGACCACAGTAGACTTGAGAAAGACCCTCTAGGGAATCAACCTTCCAGTTCAACATCCCAGGGAGGGTACTAAGAGAGTATGCACTCTCTGAGTTCTTCTCCAGCCAGTTCAATGTCCTCCACAATAGTCCCTGACCCCAAGTAGTGCACAATTAAAGGCTTGAATGATAAATTAAAGCCTTAACATTGGCAGCCATCAAGTGCTTTGAGACGATAGTCGTGACCCACATCAATGACTCATATCATGCATTCAAGAGGAACTGATCAACTACTAGCGCCATCTCAATAGTGGTATACACAGGCTTCACCCACCTGGAGAGCAAAAATCTTCTACATCGGTCTGCTCTTCTTGGATTTCTCCTTGGTATACAACACTGTCATCCCATAGACCACACTGGGGAACTGGCTCCTGGACTTCCAAGCCTCGGAACAACAGACCTCAGAATGTGAGGATCCACAACACAGTCTCCTCCTCCATCAATCTAAGCACTAGTTCACCCCAGGGCTGCATGCTGAGACCCTTCCTGTTTCATCTGCTGACATATGACTGCTCAGAGAGATACCCCAGCTATCATTTAGTGAAGTCTGCAGATGACAGAGCAGTAGTGTGATGCATCACAAGCATGATAAGTTTAAATACAGAGAGGAGGTTGAACACTTGGTGTAGTGGTGCAGAAACAATACCCTGCATCAGTGCCTGGAAAGACTGAGGAGATGGTGGTGGATTACAGAAGAGAAAAAAAGATCCTCTTCATTTCCTGTACCTCAGAGGGACAGTTGTGGAGGTGGATTCCAAATACAGCTGGGTGTGCATTTATTCAGTGACCTCACCTAGAGTACCACCACTTCCTGTCTGGTCAGGATAGCCCATCAGCATGTCTACTTCCTCAGGAGGCCACAGAGAGCTGGACTTGGGAGCTCAGTCCTGAGGAACCATTATCTCTGTGTGGTTGAGTGCAATTTCTGCACTTGCATCAACTTGTAGCTGCACTGCTACTGATATGATGACCGTACAGAGGGTGGTCAATGCTGCACAGAGTAATGTAGTGAGCAGCTTTCATTCCACCTTGGACCTCTACACATTAAGATGAAGGGGAAGGGTGCTCCATCTATCATGCACACAGACTTTTTCCCTCAGGCAGGTGGCTGAGCATCCTCTAGAGCAAGAGCACCAGTCTCAAAAACAGTTTCTACCATGCAGCTGTTAGACTCCTGAACTCGAGTTGCATTTAATTCAGCTTAATCTGAGTCTCTTTCTTTTCCTAAATATTACGCATATTGAATTGGGACCTGAGTACAAATGTTGTATCACAAACATGCAAATGTGAGATGGTAGGACAATAAAATATCATTGACTCCTTGACTGTAGCACATGAACCTGTTAAAAAAGCAGTAGACGTTTAGGAACATGGGCAACGAAGTGTCATAATGACAACATTGATCACAGCGACTGATGAGAGATGAACTTACAGAGACTATTAAAAAAGGGTCGAGCTAATAGAACAAAAGCTTAGAACATCTCCCGGACTACTCAGTACATTACCCAGAAAGCAAAAAAAAACTACACACCTGTCTTCTGGAACATTATTTAGAGAAGCAGCTAAGAGGTCAATGGTGTCTCTGGAAGGGTTAGAGAAATGTGCAGCTAAGAATCAGTTGACAAGAACTATTAGTTGCACAAATGGTGACAAGAACAGTTGTGAAAAAAGGCATAAGTACTTTTCATTGTTAGTTTGACAAGCCATGGAAGGGACAAACAAGAGAAAGAAGGTTGTCTGGTCAGATGACACACTACAAAAACATGCATTCATGCAGAGTGCAATGTGTAGTGAAAAACTACCCTGTGCATCACCCTTAACACACCATTATCATGCTCTGTGGCTGCTTCCTTCAGCAGTGAGAGAGAAGTTGTTCAGGGTTGATGGGCAGATGGTAGTTAAATACATGACAGTCCTTTAAGGAAACCTGTTAAAGGCTGTGAAAGAACAGTTTGAGAGAGAGGTCACCTTCAGGTAGAACAATGGCCCTTAGCCAGAGTTACAATGGAGTGAAAATGTATCTGATAAAAATATGGTGATTTTCTTTCACATAATGCATAAAAAGAAATAGATTGTTAAGACTTTTACAGTGATTACAATTTAATCACATAAAGTGCTAGATTCCTACATGATTATTTTTATATTGTATCCATCATGAAATTTTCACACAGCTTACATAAAAAAGACAGAAAAGTCTGATGTTTGAGGAAATATTTTTGAGCTGAAAGACAGGTGATCAGAACATATACACCAATTAAACATAACTCTACAGTACAGAGAGCAGCGCACTGGAGCCTTGTATTCACTGTAAGCCATACAGGAACAGATTTTTACACTTTGCTTTTTGTGCAGATTTAGCACAGGAGATAAGAAAGTGTTAATTAGTGAGTTCTAAAGATGTCAGTCGAGTTTAGTGCTAAACCAAGCCGAAGCTGCTGGCAGAATTTTCATAAAAATTGTGTGATTTTGCCTTTCAGCTGTCCTTTTTTGTTATCTTTTACCTTATTATACTCCACTGTATACATTTGTAGTGACATTTATAAGAAAAAGAAAACAAAACAAAAAAACAAAACAAATAAAGAAACACATGGTTTCTGGAAGCTTTAGTTAATTATTCATATATTTTTCTACAGCAACCTGAAAAAGGATCTAGCCATTCCATTATATTAAAGCTTCCTTGTCTTTAAACATTGCTTAGTCATTATGTCAAGTCTCATCATTGTCTGAGCTAATCAATCCTTTTCTCTTGTACTTGTTCTTGCCAGCATTTTTAAAGTTAATAGATCAAGCTAAGATAATGAGATTGTCTTAGTCTATTCTGAAAAAAAATCATCTCTTTAAAGTTCGAGGAAACTTTTAATGCTGTGATGTTGTGTTTCATTGTTTTCCTTACCTGAAAAGAATTTTGTAACCTTGTTCCTCCGAATGAATGACAATATCATCATCAATTCTGAGTTCTTCACATCATTTCTATATTCTTTTTATGTCAATAACAATGGAGCAATACTTACATATTTTATAAAATACAATTAAACAGAATGTATCACAGTACTGCAAATCCCCCCTCTAAACAAAAATAATAAAGGATTTTATAAATCTGTAAAAATAGAATAATGACTATATAAAAAATGTAAGCAAAACTTTGTTCACAAAAAATGAACTTATTATCACTATAAAGACAAGAAAAAGAAAGAAAATGATAAAAAGGTGGTTGGGAAAATCAGCACTGATCCTACTGACTTACATGCCAGGCCTACTTCCAGACATTTAGAAATAATTTTCTGGAAGAGCATTTTCTGATGAATGATTATAAATGGTGTCATAAGGTAGAATATCTAGTTTAAATAAAACTGGCCAAAGATATATCCTTGAGGAACACCGCAGCTATTTAGTCATGAAGTCATTACAAACTAGCTAATGATGGTGCTGTCTGTGTCCTTTTAGCTGCTCCCTTATCAAGGGGTCACTGAAGTTAGACACCATAACTTGTTCCTAGACTTGACAAAGTTTTCCTACTGGATTCCCATCCTGACACAAGCAGAATTCAAACCCAGGTCCCCCTATCTAATAATCAACCAATTCACGATGGGAACCTTCTAATTATGTGTTGGTCTTAATGCTTTAGGCATTGACAGGAACGTTAAAATGTGAAAATGGAAACAAAAAACATGAATCACGGAGCAATGATTTTCAGTTAAAAATAGGCACACATTCAAATATATTGGTAAATTCTCATTAAACATAGCAACACTCCTAATGATGTAGAAAATGCTTCTTTTGATACATTTAACCATATTATATCTTGAAGAGCACAAGAGTAGTTAATAACAAAAGTGGCTGAATGAGTTATTTAGCATGACGGCTCACTGAAGTGATTTATTGCATGAACAGCCCCTAATGTTATTAGTTCCACCTGTGAGTCTTCTGTCACTCGATTGAATGTGTTAATATGAAGCGCTGATTAATGCATCTCAATAGAAATACAAAGCAAAACCTTAGAGAAACGGTGCAGGTTGAAGATGTGACTCCATTTAAACACTTTATTTAACCATCACATTTTATGTTCCATATTTTGTCAATCTTTGTGTGTGTCCTGAGTCCACTCTCCTCGAAAAGGGCTTTATAAAAAATAAAAGAAGAAAGAACGCTTGACTTTGACTGATAATAACTTACATACCTTTAATAAAGCAGCTAATTAATTTCAACTATATAAATTTAAAATCCTAATATATCTGACATCTTTCCTTCATTCTATAAATATTGTTTCTCAAAGTGTTCTTACACTGTTTTTAGCCAACCTTACTGATAAAATCTTAATAAAAAACAAGAGAAAACTGGACAAACCTTTGATTATTTTCTTTTACAGCAATGTCTTTGTTAACATCTGGATTTTGTACTTTACACAAACATAAAGCTGGATAGATGTGCAAGCTTTTGTGGCAAGAGTGGCTGCTATTTATAATATCTGGCGTTGAGGAGAGCCATTAGCAATTAAGTATGCATGCACTAAAAAACAATGCTGAGGATCTGCAAGAGGTTCAAAACATGAAGCTGCAAAGTAGGAAGTTAAATATACTCAGAATTGGTGAGTGTTCCATCAGCTTTCTGTGCAGCTTTTTCTAATGTTTTTTTTTTTTTTTTCAACATAGGTTGGATGTACGGGTACAAATAAACCTCTTTTCCACTTTACTTGTCACTAAAAAGCTTCTTGTTGTCAGGGGAAATGAGTCTGTGAATGACTGGTAAAACTGTAATAAGAGGAATGTGCTTTTTTTATCTGGGCATGTGAGATTGTAGATGCATAACACATGTAAACATGAGCGCATCAGGAATAATGTTCTTTGGAATTATTAAGAAAATATTAAGGCACTTTCAGAGAAAACTGGTCCCGAGTCACATTCATTGGCCTCGATTGGAAGAGGAAATAAGTCAAAAAACATAAGAAGGAATTGTCATCTCTTTTTAATTCAGTTTCTTCCCCCCCTTGGACATGCTTTTGTGGTTGGTTTAACTATCGTTAAACTATAAAATATTATACCTATCCACCCATGTGCACAGATTTTCATTTAATACTTTAGAATATTTAAATACATGATGTAATGTTTTATCAGTAAACTGTATAATTTAATCGATGTCTCTATGCACTTGTTTGACTCCCCTCTTAATTCCATGCCTCACTACAGCATTTTTAGCTGAGCTGGGGTGAGTCCATAAAGTTATTTAAGTATTGTTGCTTTAAATAGTGCTTTGCAGTACTCTAGTGTATATGTTTTTATTAAAGTAATTATAGTCATCAAAAACTGTGATAAAAAAGGAAGTCTTGCTTTAGATTTCCTACTTAATCCCAGTTTTACCAATACAAAAGTAATTGAATTAATTACTACCTCCGCAAAAGGTTGTCCTTGTGCTTTGAATGTTATCATGATCAAAAGTTGTCTCTTCTCTAAAAGGTCTTCAATTTTTTCTTTTGTACTTCAGGTTACTGTAACCTCTGAATCACTCTAGGTTAAAAGGCTCCTCATCTCAATGGATAATCACTGTAATATGTACATATTACAGACAAAGCAGCAATTAATCCATGTAGATTTTACACAAAAACAATAACTTTATTACAAATTGATATCATGTTATAAAAAAAAACTATTAAATCTTGGATGGTTGAACAATTTAATATTGGATTTCAGAACAGAGCAAAAACAACAAAAGATCATTGTATTTGAGCATTGACAAGGTAATTAAAAAAAATGTTTGCTACAGTCTTTGCAAACATGAAGGACGATGCATCTTCCAGGTACTAAATGAGATTTTTGATAATGCTTTTATGCTCTTTTTAAAGACAGGACTTGTGTTTGGGGTGTTCATCTTTGTATTTTGATTTGGTCATTTATTTCCTCAGGTGCCTTCTCTTGGTGCCTCAGTTCCCTGCTGTCCTTAGACCAGTTAGTTATGTGTTATCATCATCATTAACTGAATTCCATGATATATGTATCCTCGTGGATTTTTTGGGGGCTGTATGGTGCAACAAGAAGGTTCTGGGTTAAATCCCGGCCTTGGGTCTTTCTGCATTTTGCATGTTCTCCCCGTACATGCTTGGGTTCTCTCTGGGTACTCCGGCTTCCTCCCAAAGTCCAAAAACATTGCTGTTTGGTTAATTGGCATCTCTCAATTGTCCCTAGGTGTGAATGTGTGTGTGTGCATGGTTGTGCATCCTTGTGTGTCTATGTGTTGCCCTGCGACAGACTGGCGTCCTGTCCTGGGTGTACCCTGCCTTACACCCATAGTCTGCCGGAGATGGGCACCGGCCCAAACGTGACCCTCACGGATGAAGCGGGAGAAGATGGATGGATGGATGGATGGATTTTATCCTCTGATTGTCAGATCCTCCTGTTATACATCCTGTTCAATGCATCTTGTGTTGTTCTGTAGTTGGGTTATGTGCTGGTTTGCGCCAAAAATGTTCTTAATTTATTTTTTTCTTAGACATCTGTGCCCACCCACTGCATTTATTGTGTCTTAGAATCACTTTGCACATGTTCATCTACGTAAAGTAGACAGTTGAGTATTTTTATACCTCACTGATTCTCTAACCACCCACTTGTCCGTTTTCATAATTTTAAATACTATTCACAGCAGAACATGCTGTCATGGTCAGCGGCAAGGACTTAACATCAAGGGTGTAAAAAAGCAGTGACACGGCACGCTTCACAAAGCCTGTAGATCTACAGACATATAAAATTCTAAAAGATTACAAGAAAGTTGATCTCATTTAAAGACATTGATTAAAAAAAGATACAGTCTGGCTTTTTTTCAAATGTATTTTTAGAAAGTAAAATCATAACTAGGACTGTCCTTTTTCAGTATATTACAGACAAATCAAAACCAGCTCTTTCCTCGGGGTGCAATGTATTTTTGGGGAGTGCACTAGTCCCCATTTTTTTTAAAATGGCAACATGGCATGATTAGCATCTTTACATTGTCTTTTGCTTTTGTTCTGGTTTTGATATGAACATTTTTATTAAAACAGAATGAGGAAAATAAATATGACCCCTTCCTAAAGTGTTTCACGTGTGCCCACAGTGTTTCTACTTGTCCATAATTGGTTGTACAGAATCATATTTTACTCTCAAGGAATTGTTAAATGTATAGACTAATGGAGGTTCACGCTCCTTTAACTAGCAACCTATTGTAATGCTTAATACTCTAATATTGCTTTAATACCGTACATCTAATCTTAATGCTGCTCAATTTAATGTAAGACAGTGATATTTTTATTCAGTGAAGGTAAATATCTGGTTTTAACTCTATGATCGTTTGAACTTTTAGGTTCTAACGTACCCATACCCAAATCATTTGTAGTGAATGGTGTGAGCCCCAATCATGATATGAATATTTTAACAAAATATAGACAATAAATCTTATCAAAAGCCAAACAAAACAATCTGAGCTACCAAAAGTGCTGAAGCACTAAATATTGATACTTTACACTTTTGATCATCATGCACTGGCAGCTTCCATTTATAGTAAAACTGCATATATCTTAAGAACATAAACTGATTTTGCTCTCAGGTGCATTTTTCCTCTACCTTTTCAGATTCCACTTGTTTGCAGTTTAAGACAAATTATCCTCATATCACTCCATCTGTCTCTGTTTTCACGCCTGTTTCTTCAGCTCTAAGTTTCCCCAACCACAAACACTGTACCTGCCTTCTGTAAATCATGCTGCTCTTTCTGCCAAACACACAGAGATACACAGGTCAATATCCACACTGAAGCTTAACTGTATTAGGTGCTGTAGCCTCTCTAAATAGAAAATACATTCAACTCAAATTTGATCACCATTCTTGATTCAAGCCCAGGTTTCCCTAACATAGACACATCATTGATACTGTTCTATAAAGCAGCTGTTTGACATTTCTTTAATTACGCCTGTAATTTATTCATGCTCTTCATCCAAGATGCTTGCTGCGGAAAGCTTCCTTGAGGAATATATTATCCTGCTCCTCCTGAGGCCCATGGATTACCCGTCTTAATAGCAAACCCCTAAAGGTATTACTTCCTTCACTGTGCGTGAGTGTATTTTTTGTGTACATTTGTGCCCTTGTGGTATCCGTGCATATGATTGCAGTAGGCATTGTACCTTTAATGCTTCAGCTAAGCTGCAAAAGTCATTAGGTCTTATTTTTCAAACCTTTTGATTACTTATGTTTGAGCTCTCTTGTTTTGTTACTGCCTAAGCTAATTTGAAAAGCAGAGAGAAAAGAGCAAACGGTTGCAAGATGTGCGCTTCTTGCACAAAGCAGTGACCCCCTTGTTTAACCCAGTTTTGAAGAGGAAAACAGCACCACCTAATTTTCTGCCTCACTCTGTGGGTTGGTTAATAGGCAGTGAAGCACAGCTATTTCCCCCGGCGTTAGGCAGGGTATCTCAAATGTGCTCTCTTCAGACAGGGTTTAAGATGTTAATTATGGTCTGGATTATTATTATTTTTTTCTGTCAGAATGTGCACCTGACAAAAATTCTTAGTCTTGGTTGAAGATGTGTCAGGAAAGTCTCTTTTATGAACAGCACAAAGAAAAGTAGCAAATCACAGTTAAGTTGCAACAAAAAAATAAAACTTTTTTGGTTTTATTTGATATTACTATTTTATGTAATATAAATACACATCCCCCATGGATTCATCTCTTTTAAATTGCATTTAAATATGAAATATTTTACCACCCAGTGCATTTCGATTGGCTTACACATTTCATTATGTTATAAAGGCTTTACTTGCAGTTAACTATCGTTTTTATTTCAACATCAGCTAACACATGAAGTTTTCTTAGTCCCTTTTTGATGTTTTTTTTCTTAGTTCAGTAGCCAAGATCCTTGCAGCGAAGACTAATGGGCCGGCATCCATTTTATTGCAGTCTAGAGTTTCATGGGTACTGGGGATCAAAACTTTACCTTCCGCCAATGCTTATTACAATGCTGGGCTTAGGATTGCTAAAGGGAAAGATCTACTTTGAGATAAATCTTATTTTTTGTCAATAACAAATTCGCTTGGCTGCAAAAGATGCTTACAAATAAAATCAACCTGTCAGGTATGACCTGGAGGGAAATCCAGTATTTTCAGAAGAGAGAGAGATCTATTTATCTATTTTAGTGTATCAAGAGTGCTGCAGTGTTTTGGTAGTCTCTCAGTAAAACCTAAACAGCAACCATCTCTTTTGCGATCTGAAGCTTGTTTTCAATATTTTACTGAAGGCTGCTAGTATTTCTGCTGATGCCACATCTGAAGTATTCTATAAATGCTTTTATGTTTCCAAGTGAGATTCTTTAAGAAATCACAACACTTAGAACTATTGTGCAAAAGGTTTTGAATAACATACATCTCAACAACAGCACAACAAAACCTCTATCTAGGCCTAACTAGGTCTCACTGTGCTATAAACACTGTTATTGAAAACAAAATGGGAGGCTGAAAAAATGGGTGAGATCGTCTGGTGCTAAACTCCTTCCTGTCTTCTTTGGCAGACCAGTAATATGTTAGTGCACTGCTTTTTTCTAATTATATCTTTAAGCAAAAGAGAAAGATTACGTTTGGGGTTCTTTAATGCTTCATTTGTGCCCCTTTTTTAACCTATACGACTCCCCTAGCTGCAGAGTAGAGACCACAGAGCAAACATCTATGTGACAGCAAGGTTTGGAACAAACTCCCTGAAAAGAGATATAGGGATAATTTTGGCTAACTTAAAACATGACTAAAAGCTGTTAACTGGAGCTTTTTCCCAAAGGTCAAGCCTTGCTGTTTTAGTCTAATTCTGTCATATCATTGTTTTATTAAATGTAATTTTATTTCCAGTTTTAACTAATGTTTAAAAATTGACGCAACAAACAGAACAAAGGTAATGTTGATAGTATATAAGCCTATAAAAGCCCTTTAGGGGCGTGCAGGTGGCGCAATGGTTAGCGCGCACGACCCATGTATGGAGGCCTTAGTCCTCAACGCTGGCGACCCAGGTTCGAATCCGGCTTGTGGTCCTTTCCCGCATGTCTCTCCCCCTCTCTCATACCCACTTTCCTGTCA
>JAUZNJ010036116.1:0-11980 GCA_034780135.1 Jordanella pulchra
ACAGATAATGAACATATAATGAAACATATAACATATGATATAGGATAAATAAAATAATAAAAATATCTAAACACTGTTCACTAGAGTGAACACCCTACCACTAAAGAAACTGAACACATGAGTACATATCGTCTAATAAGAGCAAGAGAACAAGTGCTTAATGCTCATGTCTGTGAATGTATAAAAAAATGAAACAAGGACTGATGTTTCAGTGTGGAGGAAAGCTTGGTACAGAATCTAACCACTGAGAGCTGATGAAGCCCTGGGAGGAGCCAGAGGATGAATTTAGAGTCATGCAACATCACACTCCTCCCCTTTGATGACTCTTTCTTCTTGTCCCTGTTTTATCACGCAACCTCTCCCTTTCTCCTCCCCCTCTAATGTCCCATCAAACATACAGGCCTGTCCTCATAGCTTCTCTGTCTCTCCCTCCTCCTCTCATCTACTTTCAGCCTCCCCCTCCTCCTCCCCTCTTTCGCTCCATCACCCTAATGCTCTGTGGCAGTGTCGGCTGCTGCGTTTGCTGCTGAATGGGAGCCTGTATTAATCTGCAGCCATGAATTCCCTTGTTCATCCCCGACTGTTTCATCCCTAAATTCCCCCTCATTTGGGCTCTCTTTATGTCGGACGTGCTTCTGCTCATGTTTTGCGTTTTCCTGTTCAGGTCTGTTAGCATTTAAAACAAGCATCTGTTTAGTCAACAGGATTTAGATTGATGCAGACCGTGCTGACCAAGCAGAGAATTTGAGATTCTGAAACTTAGGTTTGCCAAGTTTGTGGTTTAATTTGATCAATCTGACTTGCAGTGTCGCAGAGAAGGGAGTCGATGGCTGCAAAGAGCTGATGGAGGCCTTCGCTGCTTGTGTAAAGAGCGCGGCTGAGGGGACGTCGTGAGGAGTCAACCCCCAGTCTGACATGTAAGGATGTTGCATAATCGCCTGAGACAGATTTGGTTATTACAGCTGAGCTCAGAACAGCTGGGAATTCATATTCTGTGACGTCTTTGATGACGCTCAAAAAAGTTTATTACCGTGCTTTTAAAAGACTTCAATTCACTAACATTTAATTTCCAGATTTTGTAACATTACAGCAACATACTATAATGTGATTATTGGCAGATGTCCTGTGGAAAAAACACCAAATACATCTCTACATTTGCCAGAGTCTTTGTCAGTCGGCTCACTCTAGAAACATCCGCAGTTGGAGAGCTGATGTTTCTTCATAAGCAGCATAACATAAAATCGACTCCTGGCTACCATCCATTGTAGCTGGAGCTCATGTTGGAATGACCAAAGCTGAGGGGCTTTGATTATGGTTTCCAGTGCAGCAAGGACTGTTCCGACTCATGAGATGACATGTGTTGTGAATTGGCGCTATATAAATAAACTGAATTGAATTGAAATTCAAGGCCTTAAAGTAGCTTCTACACATGAAAAGCTCACCTTTTCCAACCTCAATGTGGAACGTGATTGCTCAACAGGATCACATATGCTTAATAAATAACCCAAATTCAATTTTATTTCACAATATTTTAAGGTTGTCGGAGGTATTATTCTTTAATGTGAAAATAAAACAGAAATTCAAAATTTACAAATGCAAAAACATATAATAAAAATGAACTTGTCTTTAGTATCAATACCAAAATTGTATTTGAGAATCGATACTTTTGACAAACCAAGCCAGACTCGGGTTGCCTCAAATTTTAGGCTGTTTTATGTTAACCAACTAAGATGTCTGAGCGGACAAATTAGACATACACAAAAAGAACACGGCAGCACTGAAGCAGGAGTACTGTATATGAGAGAAATATAAAAGCCATGAATTTATGTCTATAAAATATAAGAGATGGTTGACCAACTGCTGTCAAGGATAACAAAACTGTGTGTTTGCTGTGCTGGTAGGTGGTAGCATGCTACAATATGATGTACAGTACTACCACAGGGTTTACATTTTGAAGCCAAAAAATCCAGCATAGCTCAACATCTGGATCAGCCTCTCACTCTAAATGTCTCCCATCTCTCTCCTTTATTGCAGGTCCAATGCACTGAGTCCTCCAAGTTCCCAGCATTCCCTTCTGCACGACAGCACTCGACTGAATGATGATAACAAAAAGTACGATGATTATTGTGGGGCAAACAGTATTGATCAGTCTGAGTTTGGGATCTGGAAGCAGAAACTTTAGTTTCCTCGCCCCCTGTTCCTTTTCATGTTTTAACCTTATCTGGTGTCCCTCAGTGTTAGTCGTTCTCCCTCTACAGCTGATATCCAGTACATTGACAATTCCAGAGAGCTGATGGGCTTTGATGTAACTGTCGACTTGAGATAAATGATTATAAATGGAAATAAAGTATAAAATAATTGGTGTTGACAAAACAATTTGACAATCTTGTTCTTTTTGTTTTGTTCTTATGTTTGTGTTATATGACAATAGCCTTTTCCAACCACTGGATCAGGTCGTCCAGTGTTTAATGTTTTTTGTTTTTTCTCCTAAAACTGTTTATTTTTAAACTTCACTAAATGCAATCCAAGTCTGTAGGAATTCTATAGGATGCCTCTGAAATTGGGATTCAGACCTAGAAAATTAAATGATTACCAGCAGAAAATTGATAATCAAACATGGCTGATGTACATTTAAGCAAAAGGAAATTTAGCATTTGCAAGGACCCCAGAGCTCAGCTGGCAAGCTTTAAAAAAAACAACATTATTTTTGCTTTGCAGCATACAACTAAGACAAGTGCTGCGTCTCATATACTGGGTCCATTTTGATTACAGTTTAAAAATAGCATCTTGGAATGACTCAACACCAGATGAAACAACATACAAACCATTAGAAGTGCAAAAAAAATCGGGTGTGCAGATGGCGCAGGGGTTAGCGCGCACGACCCATGTACGGAGGCCTTAGTCCTTGATGCGGGCGACCCAGGTTCGAATCCGGCTTGTGGTCCTTTCCCGCATGTCTCTCCCCCTCTCTCATACCCCCTTTCCTGTCAGCCTACTGTCAGAAAAACGAGCCACTAGTGCCGTAAAAAGCTTAAAAACAAAAAAAAAAAGAAGTGCAAAAAAATCTTCCATTGCTTTTCTATTTGTATGAGTGCAGCATCCATATTGACTTTTTGATGTCAGATATGTCACAAATAGGTCCAAATTCTTTTTAATGGTGGACCTTCTAGTTTATTATTCTTCTTTATTATTATTATTATTCTTTATTAGTATTCTTTTATTATTATTCTACTAGTTTATTATTCAGATCTAGAACTTGGAAATTCTAGCAGTTTGATAACAGTAGCATGTAGAAATCAGCTTTTGTAGCGGGAGCTAATGATGGAACATCTGAGATTAAACAAGAAAATTATACCAAAAAAATCCAAATACAGATCACAAAAATCTCTATAATGAACCTTAAACAGAAGCTGCATATAACTGCTTAACTTTTGAAAAAAATGAAGAATAATGAAGTCTTTACAAAGTTACTACCTGGAGCAAAAACTAAGAAACATTTTTCCTCACAGTTAGCTAACGTAGCATGGCTAGTCCTACGCATCTTCTGTTTTTTCTATCATCCATTGCATCATTTTTATCGGCCCACTAAACCGCTCTTATGGTCAGGAATATGGATTTATCAATAAAGTTTGCCGCTCTTATGGTCGTGACTAACAGACTGGGAGGGAGGCAGAATTATCCCACTTTGTCCAAACTTCCCATAGCCTTCAGATTAGATCAATAACTGTGAACAAAGCCTGATGGGTTTCTCTACCATTCCTGAGTAGCTTCATCAGTGAGAGCAATGCAAAGTATCAGATGCAGTGGCATAAACAAACACCAATAGACTCTACAGCAGTGGAGGGATGTTTTCTTATGTCCTTTAATGTAAAAAAGGAGCTGATTTGGAATCACCAGGAAAAAAGAATTTTTTTTACGACTTTATGTCAGATCTAAAGTTTATTGGAGGGAGGATTATGATATGGGCTTGTTTCTTATAGGGATGAGCTCAGGGTTGGCAGCCGTTCCTTAAAATACAGAATGGTCCTTTACTTGGCAGTTAAATGTTATTGGTTCAATATTGGATGTGATTTGTTCTGTCTTTTATCCGATGTGCCCGTCTGTCCTGGCGGGTTCTAAGTAGGACCTCCTAAGCTTCGCATCAGCTGCTGTCACAGTTACCTAGAGACGGACTTCCCCCACCTTCACTGCTCTGTCACTCACGTTACACCACATTCTCCACCACTTCCTCAGAAAAAAATATAATTTAATAAATACTGAGTAGGAAGAAGCAATTCCCTGGCTGTACAGTGTCAGTGGGGATGAGTACGATAAAAAAGATGAAATGTATCTGGCTATAAGTGTGCAAAGTGGGCTGTTCATGGTTCAGTTGGACAGAAACTGCACCAACTCATAAGAACGCAGAATCCTGAGATGGAATATCATGATTACTGTGGTTCCCTTAATTGTTACATGGAGTTCATGACCATTTATTCAATCATCTGTATATTAGCCAAAAAAGAGTAAAACATGCTAACTAACAGTAAGTAAATAATACAAACAAGTATTGCTAAAATATGGCGGTTCTTTAGAACATTTGCCAGTTTTAAAATCAGTTTTTAGCATCTTGTCTGTACTTTTATTTTCTATCTCAAAGAATCAGTATTAAGAAATCAAAGAATATGGATTTATCAACAAAGTTTGCTGTGTATTGTCATGAGTTTGCTGCTGGTTTTGTATCTCAAACTGAGCAAATGTTTAAGAGCATTTAGTATAGACAATACTTAATTTTAAGTTTGTATTGAAATAGTTTTTATTAACACACTTCACACTAATTGACCACCTTTAGGTGCTGGTGCCATGTGGTAGATTACCAGTTGATACACAACATCACAATATCCAGCAGTCTAGATGTGGAACACCCTGAACAGGTCACCAGTCTGTCGCAGATACACACCTGGGGATGATTTAGAGATGCCATTTAAATGCTTTTGGATAATGAGAGGAAGCCGGAGTACCTGGAGAGAAACGACACACGAAACGGGAGAACATTCACTGAAAAAAATCAATCTAAGTACTTCAATTTGTTTTCAAATAAGTGCATTTTCTCTTGAATTCAGCAGGTAATGGAGACACTGCCAATGGAAGAAGACAATTGACATTTAAAATAAGAAAATAAAAACTGCATTCTCTTATTTCAAGTGCATAATATCAAATGATCTTATACTCGTTCCATTGGCAGATCATCTTATTTACCTACCAGAATTAAGGGTAAATACATGTATGTATAGAAATTTTCACTCATTTTTAGATCATATTTGCTGTGTACAAACTCCATGCAGTAATCCAACCCTGGATCTTGCTGCAAGGCAACAGCACTGCAAACTGCACCACCGTTCAGCCCTTAAATAAAACAGTGGCATCAAATACTACCAATGAAGGGAACTCTGCTAGCGGGAGCATACAATTATTACTTTTTGCAATTGAATGCTCTTAATTTTGTAGAACAGTCTGAGAACAGCCCCTACATCCCACACAGAATGACTGAATACCAGTGCACAAAGCAACAAGATATGGCTAAGAAAATCTGTGTGAAGGAACCTGTACAGCTTGTGTGATACCTGAAAGCTTTAAAAACAACCTGAACAAGCAGCTTTGGATTGAATGAAAGCATAGACTGGAAGCCAGTGTCTGACCTCACAAAAGGAGTGATTAAAGGAGTGATCAGACATTTCTATTAAGACACTACAAAACCATTCATACAACGGTTATGATTGAATTGTCCTTGTGAAGTGCCTTGAGATGACATGTGTTGTAAATTAGCGCTTTAAAAATAAACTGAATTGAATTGATTGTTTTAGCTGCAAAAATGGGTTGAATTAATTCTAAATTTGATGTATTAAGACAGAAATGCTCACTAAATTTAACGTTTGTAAATTAAAGCATCTCAGTTCTTCTACAGATTTACTGTATCAGTGCTGAAAGCTATTCCTCTTCACTGTGACAGACCCAAGGGATCTGATTTATACAAGCACACCCGAGACCCCCCAGCTGTTTTTGGCCTCCCCAGAGGGTAAATTCCGATTCCCCCACACTCCACTTTCACATGAGATCCTTACCTTCAGAAAGGGATGTCGAAAGTTAAGACATTTTAATTTCTTTTTTTTTACCAAGCACAAAAAAACAAAAAAAGCAGGAGCTAAAGCCTCTCTTGCCTTATTGTACATGATAGAGGGATATGGAGTAAATATTATCACTATAGACACACCTCAATGAATTAGAATCTAAAAGAAAAGATCATTTATTCAATGGATTCTATTGAAATTGTAAAACTCGTACGGATTTATAACATAAAGAGAGATATTAGTAAATTGGATGACAGGTACCAACAATTGTGTGTATGTGTGTGTATGTGTGTCAGTCAGGCTGGTACAGAGGGTCAGCGCTTAACATCAGATGTATCATAACTGCATGATAAATACCAGAGGTAGATTCCACAGTGGTGTGGGGGTCAGTGGGGGGGAATACCGTATTTCATCCTGAAGGGCGAAGAAAAGGGTGTTAGGTCTCAGTTTTAAAATTTATTAAAGTCATGCAAGCTGTTCTAGAACTAAGAAGACAAATATCTCAGCATAATTTTGATCTCAGTTTGTCTTTAAACAGTTTTAAGGAATATCATTAAAAGCAGAAAACATTATGCTGATGTATTGTATTACTATCGTATAAGGCTTAAAAATGTCCTCATTATGTACATATAGTTATAACCTGAAAATACAAACGATACAAAGGTTTTTCCAGATTTTTCCCTCTTTATCATCAAATGAAAACCAGATGACGACGTCGTGGTTCTTTATGCTTCCACTAGGTTCAATCATTTCCTATCAATCCTTTTTCATTGGGGGGCAAAGAGTTGCAAGGTTATCTCAGGGGGGTCCACAGACTTAGTTACTTTCAAAAATACCTTCAACCTGCCACCATTACCTTTATTTATTTGACCTCTAGAGGGCTCAACAAACCAGATAGCATAGATTACAGCGCCATCTTGTGGTTGAAATAATGCCTTACTTTGGAGGTTGTAAATGATCAGTCATGTGGGAAAAAACAGGTTTTATTGTGTTTTAAAACGCTAGATGAAAAAACAAAATAATAATGAAGAACAATAACAATGAATATTTTTTGATCTGAAAAAAGCAGAGTGTGTCTCTGTGTTGCCCTGTGACAGACTGGTCACATGTCCAGAGTGTACCCCTCCTTTTACCCATAGTCTGTTGGAGATAGGCAGGGGAGCGGGAGAACATGGATGGAAAATCAAATAAAGCATTCAAGGTTTATTGTGAATGTACAACAACTTTAATAAAGGACATCAGCATCGCTCAGAATTAGTATGTAATTTTAAAGGGTTTTTTGTCAGCTATTGAAACTGTTTCCCGAAAACTGTGATCTTATCTTAATGTAACTGAAACTAAAATTATGTTTTGTTGTTTAAATCTTAAAATAAAAATGTAAAGGTAAAAAAATGAAGTAGAGCAAAGAGACCAATTAATGAGATGTAATCATAAGAAATCAGTATTATATCTTCTGTACATGAGCCATAACAGGGGCAAGGACCCGTTCTAGAGAAGCCGGTCCCTGTTGGCCCCTCTTTAAAACTACTCTTGCAGGATTGAGGTTTGCAGCTACAATTAATTCAATTCAGTTTCTTTAGAGTGTAGCACCAATTCACAATACATCATTTTAAGGCATTTTAGAGAAACAATCCAATCAGATTACCAACATTAATATTATTTATTAATACGGGAATAATTAAAAATGATATTATTGGGTCAGTTATATATTTGTGCACATTCATACTTTTACATGTTTCTGTTAGATAATCTGAGCTGCATCAACTTGATCATTTCCAGAGATTAAGATTAAAAGGGATTAGGCTTTTGGAATCAACGTCATGCAGACATCACAGCGCAGACTTTGGTCACATAAAGTGATGCTGAGCATATCTTTATATGCCTGCAATGTTTAGTGCTTCAGGTTTCATTTTTTAATGTTGACACCATCTGAATATTTTGTGCCATTTTTCTATTGATTAAAGGAGACTCAATCCCACGTAGAACATTTCACACATTGAAGCCAGATTATGTCCAGTCGGCCTAATCCTTCTTTCATCCATAGCAGGGTTTTAATGGTGTTCCTAAAAAGAGAAAATAATAGCTGGAATAAATCTTTGTTCATGTGTCCCGCCATCATGCGGTTCGTTCTTCTTACTGAAGGAAGGTATCTCATGGTGTAGGTTCCAAGAGGAGAGTGTCTGGTCTTCTAAATTCTACATTTTGTTGGTTTTGGTTCTGGTTCTGGAACCAACCAGAGTCACAGTTTTCTGTTGATGTCCCTCCCCCCCTCCAGGTTAGGGGTCAGTCTCCTTCCATGGATGAATAGACTGAGGCTGCAGTTATCTGCCAACTGCTCAGGAAATTCACACGCTAAGTGTAAATGGGCTAAATTAATATGCAGAAACATAAATACCAGTAGCCTGAACATCAACATGCATATGCTACTACTAATGCACTTTGTGTAGTTTTGTATATTATGAAGTTAGGTTACTAAACATTATTTGTCTATCAGTTGTACTTAAATTATTTTGTATACACAGTGTCAGTTGAGATTTACTGAGTAAAATCTTTTTACATTTTATCAATATCTAAAATGTTTCCAGCCCAGTAGTTGAGTCTCACAAACTTTAAAATCTGCCAGTCAGATGACTTTAAGCTGAAGACGGCTGCTTTTCATTCGAGGTAAGAAAAAGTTATGAGAGAATGTCATGAATGTTCTACAAATAAATGTCTCTTTCTGTACATTCAAAGAAACAATTTAACTCTAATAAGAAAGAAAATGTGCAGATTTTCACAATAAGACCCCATAAACCGACTAATTGGTAGTGGGTGTGACTGGTGATGATTGCTGTTATTTCAACAAACTTTTTAAAACTGCTGTTTATCAACTAATCCATTTACCTTAGTATTTCTAACAGAATCAAATTATTAAATATGTATGAAAATAGTACAGATTTCACCCAGAAAATATATTCAGTATAATTCAGATACTTTGTGAAATAAAGTCTAATCCAGACAATTTATCAAAGCTAATTCTATCTAAAGAGATACTAGATATTAATTAGTTTCGTTAATTATTTGGTATATCTGAATAAATTTCCCAAAGCTAAAATAAACATGAATCAGTTTTCACAAAAAAGACTGATTCACTCAAGTTTTATAGCTTTATTAGTAAATACATTGTATTTTAATCAACACCTGAATTATTTTTTTATTTAATCATATTTAAATTTACTTAAATAAATCAAGATTTTTGACTTGCATTTGTGGCTCTTAAAACCTACTTAATAATATAAGGTGTCACTTTTTTGCCATATTTATTTAACTAGACAATGATCACACTTTTTTGAATGTAGAGCTTTTAATTTACTGTTTTTTATCTATGTTTATATATTTTATCTGTTTTTATCTATGTCTATATCTATAAGGGTCTATAAGAATGAGAATCTGTCTGAAAGCAGTTGAACTGAATCCTTCATGCTGAAAGGAATCAGCTAACCTGGGTGGGATCAGGACACCTCCTGCTGACCTCCTACTGGAGGGAGACCTTGGAGCAGAGCCAGAACTCAGAGGAGGGACGGATTATCCTTTTAAACTGGGAAGGTGCTGGGATCACCCAGAATGAGCAGGAGATTGTCACTAGTGTCACCAAGGAGAAGGATGCCTGATTATCCCTCCTGGACCGGATTTTAGGCATGTTGGTTGAATCCTCTGTATTCATCTATGTGTCTGAGTTAAAAAAAATCCAGCAAGTCAGGTTGTTTTGAAATTAAACCTGCTAAACTGCTTTTATTATATGAAGTGAATTTTGTTCCATTGTTGTTGCAAATAACAGATTTTATAAATGATTTTTTTTTATATGGAATCCAGAATTGAACCTTTGAAAAACTTCTCAATCAAAAAAAGGTTTTGAGAGATTCTTTTCCTTTGTTTACTTACATAATTCATTTTTTATTTTTTTATCTCTTTAGTCAAAGTCTTTTTCAATTTCTCTTTTTCAGATTGAATTTTATGAATTGCACTCTTTTCAAATTGCATTATCCTTCTTACATTCCCTTCTGGAGGCGGGTTTTGTGTCATTGTGCCAAAACAACATTTTTATTGAGAAGAGCTTGTATTGGGCTTACAATAAAGAAAATGTGATCTGCCTGACTGTGTCTTTCCTGGATGGAGCCACCTGTGGAGCTAGTTACCTTTTATAGTTTACATTTTATATCTTCTTCTTTCTGTATGTCTGCTTCTCTCTCCCTGAACCCCAGTCAGCCTCTGCAGAGTGCCGGTTCTACTGGAGGTTTCTTCCTGAATAGATGCTCAGTCCGAGGGATTGCTGGAGAGTCAACGATAAAATGCAAGCGAGAATCGTTGCTGCAAGCTTATCCTGGAGGGCATGCCTCCAGAAGGACACTGGACCTAATGGTCAGAGCTAAAACCGGACGGTTTAGATCAAGGGCTCCAAACATTTCAGTCTGTGATGCACATCAGACTAGCAAACCCTCCAAGACAGGCTGATCAATTACGGTCCTTGAGGGTCAGTGTCCTGCACCTTTGACTCCTCGTTTACACAGACTCCTTCATCCGTGTGTCCTCACAGCTTCTACTGCAAGTTTCTACTGGACACATGGTGCGTTCACATGTTTTTATTTCTGCTAGTAAAGGGTTGCTAGCCTAGGCTAGTCCTAGCTTAGCACTGCTCTTGTCCCTCTCTCTCCTAACTGTGTGGTCATTCACATTTACATATAGTTTTGACTTGTACCCACATAGCAAAGTTGGTCTGGGTCAGATATGGCCCACATCTGTTACTTACATCTGGTCATTCAATGAGGCGTGTGGGCTAAATGTACATGCCAGATGTGGCCAGATGTAGGCCATATCTGACCCAGACCATTTTTGCTATGTGGATAATTGCTCTAAATCTGTTAATTAAAAGAAGCTTTGCCTCATCTCCTCCCTCACTCTCAGGCTATTCTTGCTGCCACTCATCCTCCAGCTTATTCCACCAACATTGTCCGAGTCCCAATGCAAAGACTACTCTAACCATTTTCCCTTTATCCTAAGTTACTATTCCAAGCTCAGAGCATCATGTCTTCTGCTGGGTTCCAGGTGCCAAAGAATTTATTTCATTCTTGTAAATAAAACATTTCTAACTGCATCTTTTCTTTGGGTGAGTCTCCCCAGGTTGCATAAAAAGGAAAGTAATATTCATTTCAGTATCATTCTTCAATGATTTTATTCATAATTTTATTGTATTTGTCCTTTTTTATTTGACATTTAACTATTTAATGCTACGTTTTACAATTTAATTTTGTATTTCATATCTTAATCATGCATTTATATTATATATATTTTTTTCCGTCCCAGTGTCAGGTAGTAAATATTTTATTTTAGCCTACTGGCTGCATGTTAGAACAATAACTGAAAGTGTTAATTGAGTTCAATTCATGGTCAAACAGCACATATACAGAATAAATTCACCACAACTTCCGTTCAAAATATAAGAGTTTATTAACAAAAATCATTCAGCTCCTAGTAGGGATGGGAATTGATAAGATTTTCATGATTCCGATTCTCTCATCGATTCTTTGAAACGATTCGATTCTCTTATCGATTCTCTTATTGATTCTCTTATCGATTCCAATTCGGGGAAAAAAGGAGAACAAACAGTTTGATGATGAGCATCAAATTTGTTTACTTAACTATCACACCATCTTACAAACTCAACAAGGTCAAGATGTCTACAGCAAATGTGCAACTGGAGTAACATTTATCTTTTTAAACAAAAAATGAATATAAGAACATCAATTGCAATAGTGAGAATCCAGCTACCAGTAATCCTAATTAAACATGCTAGCAATGAAGGGCTGGATTAACGAGAAAGGCACGCTCCCTTAATAACC
>JAUZNJ010036117.1:0-11980 GCA_034780135.1 Jordanella pulchra
TTCTCTTACAGATTTCTCTTACACCTGTCTTCCCCCAATTGCCCTTGCTCAGTGTGAGAATTGAGCTTTGGCTTGCCCTGCCAACATTTTAAATCTGGGCTTGAAGGAGATCAGGGCCATGGTGGACTGATCATATTGGGCAGTGAGACTTTGAATTTTCTGGACCGAGTATCCGTACCGAGGTCCGTTGGTTGCGGACCACGGGCATAGAGGGAGGGAGAGGCAGTCTGGCCATGCAGTACAGCATGGAATAAACATAGAAAATAACCCAGGAAAAACAGAGAAACCAGTAACAAATGCTTGGAGTGGGACCTTAAATAGAGCTAGAACATTTACAACAACGCAAGAAAATGAGCGCTAACAGGTGAGGGAAGTTACCAAGTAAGGGAGCAGGCGGGGGGAAAATAAGCAGGGAGAAACACAGCATCTAATCTGAAAAGGAGTAACTAAGAATGGGAAGCATAATTAGCATAGAATGATCCAAACCAAATAAGAACTAAAGTAGATATGAAAGACCTGAAATGATTTAACATAATATAAACAGAGAACTGACTCACAAATGGACAAAACAGCACAAATACTCTGACTACTCTAACATATTTAACTAATCTAACTTAATTTAAAATCTAAAATAAAACAACAAAGAAACAAAATATAATACAAAGAATTCAGAACCTGATCACCAAAGAATCAACAGAAAAGTATTTTCCCTAAAAACAAGAATTAGATAGCGAGAAAAGACTAAAAAGTATGGAAGACCACTTGTGGCAAACCAAATAAAAATAAGCCATATGAACATAAACAAAGCCTGCTGGAAACCCTGCCGAACTTGAAATGAGATTGTGACATTTTTATTGTTAAAACTGAACATTAAAAGAAAGTCTCTGAATCAAAAGCCAATTCCAAAAGTAATTTTCCCCACATTTCACAACAAAAGCACAAACATTAGCAGAAAGTTTTACCTGCTGAAATAACCCTCCTAAAGGTATAAGTATTGACAACTCAAGCAATAATGATAAATTAAGAAAAAATTACAACTACCTCGGTTTTCTATGGATACTACGTAAAATTATTGAAACCTTTTTTTTAGAAAACCTACATCATGCAAAATCAACCCATTTGAGCTTTTAACTATGTTAGTAGTGTACTATTTGTTCATCAAAATTATGCACAACGTGGTATTTTTTTAATTAATGTATCTCTAAGGGATCCTTGAATTCTTCCCCTCCCTGACTTGTGAAAACAAAATATATCTGAATATCTAAGCAATAAGGCTCCCTCCAGAATGCAACTATCTTAACTGCGCTGTGCCTTCACTGTCAACAAAGCCCCACATTCTCCTATCAGGAAGTGGGGATATATTGGTGAACACAAAAATGTACATTCAAAGGTAAGATGATTCCATTAAAGAACAAGGAGAACCTGTGAGCATGAATCCTGAGGGATGAGTGGAGAATGGCTTTCATGGTAGGGGATCTAATTAAGAGATTATTAAAAAAAAGACAAAGAAAAAACTTTGGAGGAAACAGAATAAAAGAAGTAAGTAATAAAACAAACTTGAAGGAATTAACTGAGAACATAAACAGGAAAACCTTTAAACAGAAACAAAACACAAAAACCTAAGATCTTAAGAATGTTACCAAGTTTGTTAGGGAATTAAAATCTCATTCTGCTCTAACCTGTTCATGTTAAAATAGCCATTTTCAAGTATAATTGGATGTCTAACAGTTTCTTTTGTTTGTTTCTTTGCCATAGGAGCACAGACCATACAAATTTGTAATCTTGTATTAAAATGGTATAGGAAGCTCAGTTTATTGTTTTAAATGTACAGTATATTGAGACCAAAGCGTTGGGTTTTAAGGTTTAGACATGTACCCTGAAGTTGTTTTCCTTTCTGACTCGACTGTGTCTTGGTGCCTATGCCCGCCCACCCTTTCCTTTTTCCTCTGCGTTCATTTTCAATACAACTTGACAGGGAATCATTAGCTGCATAATGAAAAGCAGCAGACCAGTAATATATACCATCACTGTCTATTAGAGCCTCCTTAGCCTAAAGACCTTGAATGTAAATGAGGCAATGTTATGGCCCTTTCAAGTCAGAGTGAATAGCGGTGTTAAAAATGCTTTTAGGACAAAACAAAGACACTAAATTAGGTTCGCTGTTTTGATGAAAATGGATGAATAATAGTGTTTAGCTATTACCTGACCTTCAAATATACAGCTAACTTTAGAGATGCTCGGCTGTATTAATTTATTGAATTATTGCTTTAATTCTAATCATTAGACCCACATGTCTTAAAGGAATAGTAAAAGAAAAAACAAACAAATGATTCAGAGATTTCCGACACGTCCATTGTTCCACCTGTAGCAGCAGGGCTGGTGCCTTCCTTCAGCCTTTTACTGATTGGTTGAGATGTCGGTTACACCCTGTACAGGCTGCCGCTCTCTTACAGACAACAAAGCTCTTATGCTAAAGACATCGAAAGCTGCGCAATTCTAGAAGCTTGTCACTATGATTAAGATAGTTGCAAAACAAAAGAAACACCTTTATCTAAGACAGAGTTTCCTAAATATTACAGTTTGTACCCTGAAAAATAACACTGGTGGAACACCACCATGTTACTATGTTTACCTCACAGGAGCTGTCTGCGCATACCGAGTGTTTTTGTCAGTAGTTTCTGTTTGATTCTTGCACCGCCACCAAAAGGCCCAGCCTATATACCACAATATCTTCGTTGGTGGTGGTTACACTTGTATGGGAGTAGCTTTTTCCTGAGGTGTTTACAAAAATATACCATGTTTGTCTTCATGTGGATTAGACTTAAAGGTGATAGTCACAAGTTTAACTCTTCCCAGCCAGTAGGTGGTGCACTTACATTTGCCCACACTTGCTTCAACCTTCAGTTGTTCTGCTTGCCAGCCAGTTGGCAGGTCCTGTCTGTCCTGATCTGTACCAGTAGCATGATCAGTGCCATCAGCTCATTTGTGCCTCTCTTTTATCACTCACCTGTGCCCGATCTGTCCTGGAAATGGGATCCTACACAACTTCCAGAGGCTCACTTATTTGGCTTTATATTTTTGGATAAATCTAGTCTGTTTAGGTTTTGTTTTTGCCTTTTGTTTTAGCTGTATGCCATGCCGTGCATGATCTAAAGAAAGAAACAAGTAAAATACAAATAACACAACGTAATCATGTTCTGTCGGACTGCTCTCAGCATGTCCGATGATGACATCAGACGAGCAGTTTAACGGAGAGTTTTAAGAATCCAAGTATCTCAGAAAAGTGATTAATATTTAAAATAATTATTTTAAGATGTAGTTTAGCAGTCTTGGGCGATTTAAGGAAAGAAATGTGTTTAGTACCATAACTACATTATTTATGGCGACCTGGATAAATATCTGTTTGAACATGTACAAATTAGATGATGGTACTGATCATGCTTCTGGTACGGATTGGGTATTGACAGGTCAACTTATGCCAATGTTAACCTTTGGTTCTGGGCTCCACTTCCTGTGACTTCAGCCTATTGTTCCTGCTGGTACAAAACCCTTTATTGCTGACGTTGGCATCATAACCAAAAGTAAATATTTCTATATTTAGAACCCGTCAAAATGTATCGTACAATTAGTCATATACTTATTTTCAATAAAATTAATACCTTTATTCTACACATCTCTGTGCGATTATCTGGCAATATGTTTTTTTTTTTATTCATTTTTTTTAATGAATAAGTTGTGGATATGACCTTAAAAACATTTTCTCTGTAGCAAGCTCAACAAGAATGTTTTTGGTTTTGTCATGTTGTGCAAGAAGATATAAAGTCAACAAAATCCAACACCAGCTGAAAATGTTATAAAAGTCAGACAAATACACCCCAACATTTGTGTTCAGTTATACACACCTGGATGAACAAACTGAAGTGTAAGAGAGACAGATTGAAAAACTATTACCTGAAATGTGATCTCTGTTTGTCTTCATGGACATTGCAATCTTTCTCTCTGTCCATGGATCCCTCATCCTCACTCGCTTCATATGCACACAGTGGCATACACACCCACGCTGGCACCCAAATAAAATCCATTTTCTCGGCTCTGTCCCAGTATTGCAGAGCTTTTATTCAGGAGCCGAGGGAGCTCAGGGAAAGTGAGCCTGAAGAGGCTGGTGGGTTGATAGAGATGGTGAAGCACATCGAAGAGAGTGGTAGAGGGCCAGATACTGGGCTGGCTGTAACCTCTGCTAAGGATGGAGCTGAACACAGAATGACTCCTGAAGAATCGTAGGTTACCAGCCAGCTTATTTTATACAGAATCAGATAACCATCAGTGAACTAATATCCTCTACATAAGAGCCCACAATATGGGGTGTTTACAGTCTATGTTGAGGGAAGTGTGTCTGGAGGCAAATAACAAGCTAGTTTAAGAGTTGAAATCAGCAAAAGGCAAGAAGTGAGATACTTTACCTCTCAGTAGGTGGATGTTATGAAAGTTTATCTTTCTGTAAGAAACAGTAAATGCTTGTCTACAGTATTCTGTGAGGATCATACGGCTTTCCGAAGTCTGATAAACTCAGCTAAAATCTTAGGAGTTTGGTGAGATTGTAATAAAATCGCTAAGGAATCTAATTGTAGATCACAGTAGCAGATCTAGAAAACGTTACATGGCTTGTGTGCAAAAAGAGGCAATATTCTGCAAATTTTACCTTTTTAAACTAGAGATACAGGTTACTGATTAATAAATTCATCTGAATTTCTTAATGATCTTCTGTTGTTTAATTGATAAGTGGCTATTTTCCTAAAAACCTAATTTTTTTTCTTTTATCAGGAGGATCTTTCCATAACATGAAGGGATAAATATTAGTGAATATATTTATATTTTAAGTACTTAATGGGCTAGTTGTATTCAATACTAACTTTTTTTTTTACACATTATTAGATGTATTTAAAACATATAGCAAAAGGGCAACATGTTAGGTTATTGAATAAAAAGATGAATAGAAAATGTTAAACACTTATGATTTCCAATGAACAGAGATGGAAAGCTATAATTCAAAGATAGGGTATGTCGCTCTGACACGCTGTCAGGCTATTTGCTGCTTTGTTTCAATGAAGTGGACGCTGTGATTTAACTTTAACTTTAGTCCAATACAACAATCAGCAAGAGACTTAATGCTGTTAGCAGAGCTTATAAACGGGTACTTGTAGTTGCTCTGACAGGAATATTAAAACTTTGCTCCATGATGGTCAGTAACTCGCAACAATACATACTAGCTAATTGCTAGCATGTATTTTTCTACAAACATTATGTGTAATACCCTTTACTTTTCTATCATCACATCTTACAAACACAACAGAGAAGTTCTGCTAATCCTCAATGCAGCATGGCTAAATGTGCGCCATTTAGGTGATAATTAAAGGAGAAGGTTGAGGAGTTTGTATTTACAAACAGATCCACAGAAAGTTTATTCTACATCCCTGGATCCATTAAACAGCATAAATAATCCCAGACCGCATATCACATTTTTCTGCTCAAGCATGTCTTACTTTTCTTGCAAATACCAGTAAGGTTCTGCTAAACAGTGAGCAGTGGTGCCCTCTAGTGTATATTGGTAACATTGCAGCACTGAAAGAAATTCCTTCTAAACAGCTCAGTTAATCAGATATTTAGAAATAATCATTAATCTATTATTTGTTTACATCCTGAGTCCAAAACCCAACCAAACATTTAGGTCTTTTCCAGGAATCTGTGAAACTTGATGGTATTTCAAGGAGATGATTCAACCATTTAATTTAGTTACATCTAAAATGGGTGGAATACAGGAGTTTTAAACAACTGCAGTAAAACTGAGCAAACGCTACATGTTTATTAGTGTGATGGTATTACAGAGAGGATTTCCTCCTGTTATAACCATCAAGCAATTTTTTGGTGGTGGAGTTACAAAAGCATGTAATTGTTGTTATGGAAACCCATTTATCCCAAGATACCACTCTCTGCTTCACTAAAACTGGAAACAAAGTCTTCACATATCTGTACGTCACCCATGTAGCTAAAGTTATCCAAGAGAGTCTTTATTGTGAACATATGGCTCCATGAATATCGTCCACTCTGCTTACTGCTGTGAATTTCAAGTGATTTCTCACAGAAAGCTTTTCTACTATAGATTTTTTTTCTGGTTTAAAGTTTTCACAGTTTGTATTTTTGCTTTAGCAGAACGACAAACCCAAGATTATAGTAATCAGACAATTTAATGAATCAGGTCTTATTTCATCTTTCACCTCTAGACAACCCCACCGCAATCACTGATGAGCAGAGGAAGCATTAGACCTTGTTCAAACTCCAGGATTTGATGTTTTTAAATTATGAAGTCTATGTAGGTTGTAGAAGATCATTAGGATATTATCGTTAAGGCTCCCTCTTAAGTCCATATATGATTTTGCTCACTTTATTCTACTTACTACATATTTATAGCATATACTTGTGTTATGTCAGATTTTCTGGCGTTTGTCTCTCAGGATTTTACTCCTACAGCTCATCTAACTTCCTAATCCCACTTTTGGCAGATTAGCTGACATGTTGCCCACATTCACATCTCTTTCCCTGCCAACTCATTTAAAATATCTGGTATCTTAAATGTTGAAATCTCAAAAAAACATAACCCTCTGCAGCGCCTTGTGGTCAAAGACAGAGCAGTTCCTGTACCAAACCGTAATACAGGTGGTGAGGATGCTCTCAATGGTGCAGCGGCAGAAGTTTGTGAGGATCTCCGAGGACAGGTGGTTCGTCCTCTGGGTCCTCATGAAGAAGAGGCGCTGGTGCGCCTTCTTGATGAGTATGGAGCAGCTGGTCGTCCAGGTCAGGTCCTCGGAGATGTGGACTTCCAGGAACTTAAAGCTGTCCACACGCTCCACCTCTGTCCCTTTGATGTAGATGGGTGGGTGTAGGTCAGCCTTCCTCCTGAAGTCCATGATGAGCTCTTTGGTCTTCTCTGTGTTCAGCTGCAGGTTGTTTTTCTCATACCACTTGGCCAGACGGTCCACCTCCTCCCTGTAGGCGGCCTCATTGTTGTCTCTGATGAGGCTGATCACCATGGTGTCATCTGCAAACCTGTTGATGGCGGAGCCATAGACAGGTCTGCAGTCATAGATGAGGAGGGAGTAGAGGAAGGGACTCATCACACAGCCTTGTGGCACTCCGGTGTTTATGATGATTGTGGATGAGAAGTGGTTGTCTAGTCGGACATGTTGGAGTTGACTGGTCAGGAAGTCGAGCAACCAGTTGCACATTGAGTGAACTGATACAGAGGTCTGTGAGTTTGGTAAAGAGGTGTGATGAATAATCAGCTTCAATTAACAAATCTATTCATACAACATGACATTAGACTAAATACATTTTGTAGTAATATACAAAAAAGGAAAATATGTATTTTCCCATAAATATGTTTAAAAAAATGTTTCTACAAATTAGTAAGACATGGCTGGATGGGTGCAGTCAGTGTGTGAGTGGTGAAGTTCATTTCTCCTGTCTGGATGTCAACCCATCAGCATCCTTGATCAGACAAGTGACAAAGGTTTTAGCACTTAATGCCAGGATAGACCCCTTAGCTCATGCAGTAGAGCTTTGAACCTCCATCCACATGCCCATATCGAGGCAGACCATGATCTCTGCTCACTTGTTCCTGATAAAGACTCTTACATTTGCTTGCGGAAAACTCCTTTTCTCCATCTGTTATATCTACATTTCCTTGCATTTTCCCTCAGCTGTGTTGTTCTGGGGCTTAAAGGCAGGCTGTCTTCAGTTCAGATTATGCTCTTCTGTAATCCACCCTTCAGATGCACTTTTAACCAACTCACTTTACCCGGGGCAGGACACACATCAACATCTTTAATCACACACATACATACACAAATTACCTGGCACTATAAATTTAGACAACAGAAGTCTGTTTGTTTTTGGCTTCAAACTAGGGTAAACATTTTTATAGCAAGTACAGACAGTTAAACCCCAAACTACAAGCTTTTTAATCTCAGCTAAACATCAAATGAACGATCTCAACATGACTGATGTTGTTTGTAGAGGATCACCCATTCCAATCGTTTGAGCTCTAAAGAACCTCTTTCAGGTATCATCTAAACATCAAACAGCCATCTTAGAGCCTAACCTAAAGCTATGGTGGTGAAATAATTTCTCTGTTATATACTGCAAAAGGTTAAAACCCAAAATGACAAAGAAATTAATAAAAAGCCACGTCACAGTCTGATTTGAGCATAATTTAGTTCATGGTTCAGCCTTTAAGAAGCTCAAATGGTGTAATTGGTGGAGGGACAACAATCTGCAAGAAAAAACGACCCGTTGATTAGTGGAGCATCCAACCGTCTGCCAGGCTAAACAGTAAAGAAACTCACTAGACAGCATTGCAGCATAGCCAGGACTTGACGGAGTTTGCCTGTTTTTTTGTGCATGAGGCTACCAGTTGTGCAGCTGCTTGGCATGTGCATTGTACCAGAGGGGTTCTACCTTGTTTCTACCTTATTAAGATAGAAGAAGACGCTGGGCGTTAAGCAGTGAATTTTATTCTATTAGTGTAGCAAACAAATAACACTTTTTGTTCATTAACATAAATGCGATACAGAATTTAAACATAAAAAAAATGTTTTACTCTAAAGAGGTTTGGAGAGTAACTTTTCTTTTCTGAAATTATTGCTTTTTATTTTTTTCCTTATTCATTTGACGAATTTAATTTTTTCAAAAGGTTTATTTTTCTTTTTAGAGATTTGTCATTTTCAGATTTTATTTTTTCAAAATGTACCTTTCCATAACATTTTTTAATAGAGTTTATATTTTCATTTTTTTCATGTTCAGGTTTTTGTTTTTCAGACTGAGTTTTACTCATTGCATCCTTTTCAATTTATGTTTCACATTCTCTTACTTCTTGGGGTTTTCCTCTGGAGTGTGGAGCACAGCTGCATCTCTTGGTCTGCTGGATGTCAGAAATAACATTTATTGGGCATGAATCAGTGTTTGTATTGAGATTGAAGTGAACAGAATGTGATATGTAAAAAAAAAGAAAAAATCCTAAAACCCAGTCTTTAAAAAATGAAATTAAAAACTGAAATATGGAAAACTATTTTAATGTCAGGAAATAAAGTTGTTTTCAAAACCTCTTTTTGATCAACACGTTTTTTAAAGTTTAATTTCTGGATTAGATTTTGTTCAAATTTGAATTGACAAAAAATGTTTTTTCAAATTTCCATTTACTAATATGTGTTCTTTGCTTGCAGCAATAAGGGAACAAAATTCCCTCCACAGAGGGAGTATTGTTGTGTGGCTGTCCAGTATTGATGAACCTCATGACATCTGCGCCTGCCACCCGGACTCTTCACACTGTGCCATATACCATGAAGTGGGCGGCTGCCGTTTCATATCCATAATACTGCTATCAGCTCACCAGTTTGCTCTAGCAGGTGGTGTTTGTTCATAATGGTTCCCGTTTTTTTTATACATTTGTACATGTTAGTTTCATGGGGGAGAACGATTTTGCATCAGACCCCTACGGCTGTTGAAGCACAGGTAAGCCGTGTGTTAGCAGCGTTGCTGGATGCGTCTTGGGCAGACACAGACAGAAGGCTGGGGCTACTGCTGCGTCGCTAATGCGCTGTTTTCACCACGCAGCCTGTGTGCTCGTCTCCGTCTGCGGTTCTGGGAAGTTGCCAGGGTGAATACATTTCATGGGTTTGCCTTTGCATTGCTCGCAGCGGGATACTAGTACATGAATGACAGTCATGTTGTTTTTTTTACCCCCCCTTGAAGGTAGATTTGCAGATGAAAGCCCTGGTCAATTGAAAATTTTATTTTCTGTTACAGAAACTGGAAAATGAAGCATCTCCATGTCGGTCTCCCAACACTGCAGGAATGTAAATAATGGGTTTGGTCAAGTTGAATTTTGTTATGATTAAAAAGACATGTGAAATTTAACTTAGTTCTCTAACAACAACAAACAAACAATGAATAAAAATCAAATTCATAGGTATTATTGAGATGATTTTAAAAAGTCAAAATGTTTCAAATCTTTTGCCTTGTATGCTGCACAGCCAGGAAGCCCCTAAAAAATGGCTTAAAATATCTGCTGGGAATATCTGGTGGCAGCAATTTCTCGATGTAAAGACTCTGTATAGGTTCTGAGGTAAATCCTTGTTAGTAAAAATGAAATAAAGTTCATGAAATCTGGGCCGATATCAATATCCGGTATTAATTTTGCTGTTCTGGCTGTTAGCCAATATTTACCTATTTATTATATTTTTTCTTCACATCATGAAAGACCTTGATTCTCTGCTTTTATCTCATAACAAGCAAGACTTTTTCTAAGGGTTTATTCACAACATTTTACTGTTTTCTCCTTCTGTCTCCAACTGTTTTGATTAATTGTGTTCTGACAACCTTCACAGCCTTTCTGCTTTACGTTAGTGAGAGGAACTTGTGTCTAATCAGAGCAAAGCTAAACATCACGCTATGATTTTGTCTTGTTCTCTTTCTGTGCAAAGAAATAAATGCAGACTGAGTGACTATCCATTGATTTCCTTTATTTAACTGGATGCATAATAGTCTTTTGTCATGACAACACCCACAATCCTGAGCTTAAGAAACAAAACCAGACACTGAAAAACATTCCCAACTCTATCATCTGTAATCTCAGTTGTTGATGTCAGCAGTCCAGCTGATATTTCTCTCCAAGATGGAGTCACAGTCAAACAGGAACAGACCAGATGAAGCTACTATGATGAGACAAAGCAGAGAGAGCAGAAAGTTGGATGTTTAGATAACAAACACTGTAGAATGGGAGGATAGAGACAGAATGAACCAGATAGAATGAGGAAAAGTGGTCCCTTTGTCCTCCAACAGTATAAGCCTATAGTAGCATAACTATAGAGATACTCAGGATTACTTGAACTTCTACAAGTATTATCTTTGGATATGAGAACAATCTGTATTCAAATCCAAAGCATGAGTCTGATATGGTCTGCACAAATCAACAAGTCATTTAGAAATCATCCGATATCAGCGGATTCCTGTTTTTTTTTAATTGAAGTAAACTGCTTGTTTTCTGTTGAGATGAGTGATCGACAGCGTAAAACAGTTTTCCCCTCATCACTCTCTCTGTCTTTGTATGTAATGAGATTCTTTTTAATTACATTTTAATGGGATCGAAACAGCTGCTGCTCCTTTGTATCTCTGTAAATTTGTTTCCTCTCCCTTCATCTCTTACTCCTCGTTATTTCTCTGTCAACACCCCCCCCTCCCCCTTATGAACTCTCTGTTATCCTGTCCCCCGTCGCTCCATATGATCATGGTTAAAATCAGAGCACACTGGCTGTCCGGTTTAGCTGTTACTCAAAGATTTTTATACACATTTACCTCAACCAAAACAAAAAGGAAAAAGTTAAAATGCTCTGAATTACAGTAGCACTGTTATTTTGACTTGTAGTCTTCAGGAAGTATTTGAATACTTTCTGTTTAAGGCTGATCCTTCATACAGAAAGTCTTATGATTAGATCCCCAGAAATATTATAGAAAAAAAGAGCAGCTGTTTCTAGTCAATGACCTTGTCCTGGTCTTGTCTGCTCAGGTAGAACAAAAAAGATGAGTCGGACTGAACAAAATGATGCGGGAGCCTGGGGTCACAGAGGGTGTATTGGGAGTCTGAGAGGTTTTAATGGAAAATAAAAACAAATGCTTAAGGCGCTTTCTTAATCGCCGGTAAAGGAACTTATTATGCTTCTTTTTAACAGGTTAGGATAGGTGGTCGATGCAAAAGATTTTTGTTACATTTGCTGCCCAAAATCACTTTGATAATGAGATTTCTTTCTCCTTAGTTCTGCCTTTTATGCTCATTTCAAAATAAACGGGCACTTTAATGTACAGTGGGGAAAATAAGTATTTAGTCAGTCACCAATTGTGCAAGTTCTCCCACTTAAAAAGATGAGAGAGG
>JAUZNJ010036118.1:0-11980 GCA_034780135.1 Jordanella pulchra
TGATTTGACTGTTATAAGGCAATGGTCTATATGTGAATCTTATTTCAAATGTTGAAGTTAGTTTGGTGATGCCTAATTTCATGTAAATGATACTTTCTCGAGAATCAATAAAGATATAATTTAAAAAAAAAAAAAGAAAAAAAAACAGTGGTGGACAAGTACTCAACTATAGTACTCAATGGCCAATTCTTACTCAACTACTAGTAAAAGTTACTTGGTCAAAAATCTACTTAAAGAACTGAAGTGCTTACTTTTGAAAATACTTAAGTATTCAAAAGTACTAATGAACCTTTGTAATATCAGTACCTTGCTGTATAATTTTCTGTGTAATTTTACAGAAGCTGGAAACGTTCAGAAACCACCTATTGAGGCGTAGAACCACTCTGCTACCAACTCGACTCCACCTGTAAAGAGCTTCATCATAACGATGCCACACGATGGTTTTTATATAAAAATACATCAAAACTAAACAGGAGAGTCGTGTTTCACTTTCACCGTGGAATCAAGGTTTAAGGTTGAATCTGTGACCACGAGGAAACTATACTCTGCTGTGAGACTCATCCTACTCGCAACAACTCATGCCATGAGCAAACTACTAATAATATCTGTTCTGAGTTTTTCACATTTGTGGAATGTCTGCAAATCTCTAAAACTGTGGTGTCCAAACTGACTCTAGTAGGTTGATATGTTCATGTTTTAGTTCTTCTCCCTGAGGGTAGCTGCTCCCACTGCAGGATGTCAAAGTTCTGCATACGCCTTCTGATGAGCTACCATTTGACCCAGGTTTGTTAAAAACAGAGAGACAACTAAAACATCCAAGGTAGCTGTTTTTAAGAATGAAATTTGAAATTTGGCCAATTTCATTTTAAGAAAGAAAAACAGCAACAGCGGATTAAAAAAACTGTCATCTGCACTAAGCCAAAAGGAAAGAAGTGACTTGTAGCTTCCTAGAAAAGTAGTGGAGTAGAAAGTACATTATTTCACTTTAAAGTGTAGTGGAGTGAAAGTTATAACTTTGTTACTTTCCACCACTGGTTAAAAATATACAAAAAGGCTCAAATACTGTGTCTACTATTTGTATCAAAGGTCATAGGGCAAAGTGCAGAAGAACCACTTAATCCTTAGATATTTGATGATTCTAATCAGAAATTGTAAAGATCATTTCATTTGTTTATTCTAGTCTTTATGGCCTTTTTGTTTAGTGTGACAAATTTTGTCTAATGACAACATTGGAAAAATAGCCAATTAGCTAATTGTGGTCCATTTTTAGCAATGTTTATCAGTGTAGATTGCCCTGAAAAATAAAGCAATAAACTTAAGTGAACTAGTTCTGTATTGGCACCGCTTTAAAGTTTAATCACTTTCATTGAGGTTGGGGGGAGCATTTTCCAGAAGCTGAATGTTAGCCTGGTTTATCCCCTTCAAAAGTTTCCTCTGGCAAAAATTAAACCATCTGAACCAAACTGTTTAGATAAAAGGAAACGGGCAACAGGAACCATCTGGGATTCAAATATTTTAAAAAGGTGATGCCAACAAGAAAGAAATACCTGCATACAAACAGATTAAGCTGCTTGGCTACAACCAGAACAGGCTGTCAAATCTAATCACACCTGTCAGGCATAGTGATGGATGCCATTTCAAGTTCCATTTCCCTCAGATGCAATCTTTTATCTGGTTTTTCGACAACATTTCTTTTGCAGTGTGTGCATTTGCACTGGTTTCAGAAGAAATAAAGCAGGTCAAATATCCATCCAGTATGAGGACAGGAACTTTTACAAGACATCAATCCAAATATAAGAGGCATGTATGCATACTTTTTGTCTTTATTTCAATTAAAGAAAAATATATAGGAAAAATTGAATTTGTTAAAATCCATGCATATATTGATTCATAAATGATTCCACTGTGTAACAAGAATGATTCAGCTTCATAGTTAAAACATCCACATAGATAAACATCCATGGCCCTAATGAGTGTGTCTAAATGTTTTAAAAATAATATACAAAAACTTTCTGAAAGAAAAAGTTAGGAAAGCCTTGAGAGGAGGAGGCCATGAAATGAACTTGTTCAAACACAAATATGATCCAAACGCCCCCATCAAAACAGCCTGCATAGATGCAGAAAGCTGTGTTGACATAACAGAAACCACTGAAGGGAGATGTGGAATGATACCAAATAATGAACAAGCCACTGCAAATGAATTGTTTACTACACAGCATTATTGCTCTGTGTAAACATTGGATTTTGGCAATGACAAGCCCTTCACAGAGACGTTACAAAGCATGAACACACACCCTCCTCTGACTCTATTTATAGCTCAATAGGCTTGGAATGCTTTGATTTATCTTAACACCCATAACTCTTAAAAAAGCACTGGGGATGTGCTTCCCTCCCTGTCCCTATGATCCCAGATGATACCAGTTAATGCATCCAAACCCAGTTTTACAAAGCCTACCATAGCATTTAAAGAGAGACAGGATTAAATCCAACTTTTTCCCCCTCTCTGTGAGTGAAAGAAAGCGCGGGTGTGTTGAGATTGTGGAGGCTGAAACACAAGAAGTTGTTTTTATGAATATAGTTGTAATGGGAGGGGTCAGTTTTGCTTTCAGCTGAAATGCTGAATAGAGGCATTTCAGTTTGTTTTGACTACCAAATATAGAGTCCGTGAATCTATTCGGAGCTGATTATACAGACAGAGTGATGGCGCAGTTTTGAAATATAGTAAGACTGAAAAGTGTTGACAAGTGGAGGTGGTTCAGTTTCATGGGTTTGTACCGACTAAGGAAAACTCTATTATCATGTGAACCACAACACTGAAACTCAGCAACAAACATTAAGAAAAAAGTCCTGTTAACTGTGGATGTGAGCAGTTTCTGTGTTGGTGGAGTCTATTAGTGTGTTTATAATATCTGGAAAAAAAGGACCATGTTTTCCAGGGATCTCAGCTTGTGGCAGAAAGGAAACAGATTACTTATTGCACAATGAAATGCCACCACCGCCCAAACTGAAACCATGCAAGCAGTAGTCTAAGCTGCTGCAGTGTTGAGAATTATATGACCTAAAAGATTTCAATTCAATTCAAAAATACTTTATTAATCCCCAAAAGGAAATTCAGTTTCGGTATAGCCCGTCCACACTAGACACAGACATGGGGGGGGGCACAGTGTCCAAGGCCTTGCTGCCATCAGCAAGGAGTTTATTTTACTTTCATGAAACTTATATTCTTTTAAAACTTTTTCAATTATCAACAGCAAGTTGGAAAGTGGAGCAGCTCTCACTGAGTGAAGGTTGAATTAATCCATTCTGACCACCTCGCACTGACAGAAGATGTTTAGTCCTTGAACCTGTCCTATTATGTTTTTTTTTTTTTTTTGCGCTATAGTTCACCTTTATGCAGATGATATTGTAATATACTAAACACCTTCAACACTTTATACATGTGTTTCAAACACATCATTTTTATTATGTACTAATTTAAAATCTATCTCACTTGAACATTCCTGTCTGTTAACAAACGAGATAAATCAAAATGGTGCACAGAAAACGAGATAAATCAAAATGGTGCACAGACTACTGGACAGCCTTTGATGTGTGCTGCAGTACCAATAAGGAGCAGAAAACGTTATGTCTGAGAAATACACCTTGATTGGCAACAAGTCTCAGAGGCATTAGACCCAGCTTTATTAATAATGTTTCTGAATATGAAGTCTTGGAAATGTCTCCACCACCTAAATCCATCGAGGCACAGAAGGAGAAAGAACCGCTGCTGTAGCTAGCTTATTCAGTGTTGATTATATGCTGACAAAAATACAGCCATTGGATTCAGGTGGGTTAGAAATAAGGGAAATGTTGTTAGACAATGAACTAGAACATGATACCCCTGTTTCAAAGTAACCAAGAAAAGTAGGAATATATTTTCTCCTTAGCGGGTTAAGCACACACCACCTTTATCAGGTGATTTAGATAAATACATGGACTGCTGGACATTATTTCTGTGACTCTTCGCACAACTATTTCAAGAATCCATTATGAAGATAACATCCACCTAATTTGAAGTAATCCTCACCTATTTTGCAAACCCAAAAGGAAAGAGGAAATAACTATGAAACTGTAAGGCCAAATTACTTGTGATACATCATTTGACAACCATCACCTTCTAGTTTCTGAAAATATAAATGAGAATAGTGAGACTAAAACACAGCAGCAGTTCAAACATGACTTTTTGAAATTGATTCTAGTGTTTTCAGATCTCCCTTTTCATAATCTTTTCCCAATGTGGATTTTTTAAGGTAATGCGTTTTGTTTCTCCAAATGAAGTTGTACATTATAGAATTTTTTGATGTTTTTTGGAGACACATACATTGAGCTGCATGGATAGATCACATTTGATATCCCCTCAGATTCTGATAACAGGTTTCAACCAAAAATGGTTAAATCTCTCATTAGCCAAAGACTAAGTTTCTTTTTCATTGTTTCTATTTTTTCATTCATATTTCCTTTCTCCCTTATTTTTGTCTCTTTTGTTAATTTTATGCTGAGATAGTTGACTTTGGATTTAACAGGAATGGACATTATTTGTGTCTCCGTAGACGGATATAGTGGTAATATTTCACTTTTCTGTAAATTTATATTCAAACCAGATGCTTTGGAAGAAACAGAAATAATGTTCAAAGCTTTGCAAACCACTGACTTGTCCTTAAAAATGAAAACCATATCATCTGTGAAAAGACTGATGCGAAATTCATAATCAAAAATATTTATACCTTTAAATTCCGAGTTATTTACAACCAAATAAGCCAACATCTGGGTGCGTATAATGTTATTGGAAAACCTTGTCTAATTCCAGAGAGATTTCTATTCTAAGGGTCATTCCTGGGTTTAGAGAAACATAACTGATTATGTCTTTATACAACATATTTATTACTTTACAAAACTTTGCCCCAAATCCAAACGTTTTTAGTGTCTGAGGCAGAAAAGGCTGTTCTATAGAATCGAAGGCTTTAAAAAAAATCAATGAAAAGAATGAGACTTTCAGAATCTATAAGCGACTGATAACAAGTCTAATACTAATCTCACATTATTATGGATATTTATATAGGCAGCTAAAGTGGTCAGTACATTTTTAAATTGATTTGCATTTACTAGAGCTACTAATTTGTAGTCATTGCACAGAAGAGTTATAAGTCTCCAGTTATTCAGGTTCAGCAAGTTCTTATTAGATTTGGGTAATAAAATTATGAGTCCAGTTTTCATTGTGGGGGAGAAGCATCCTTTGATTGTTTCAAACAGTTTGTCACATTCTTCTTTTTGGAAATTGGATTTATACAAGTTGTTGTAAAAACTCCATATTTCAACATTTATCTGATTTTGGTCATCAATAATTGTGTCATTTTTCTTCAGTTTATTTATTCTCTTTTTGTTCAGCCTGTTTTTCTGCTGTATTTTTTCTCCAAGTTCTAACCATCTTGCTTTAGATCTTATAAATGCTCCATTTGCTTTTTCCTTATAAATTTCATCTAATTTGACTTGAAGGACGTTCAGTTCAGCCTTTTCCTCTGTTGTTACATCAGTTTTTCCACACATCTCATTTATTTTAAAAATGATTTCATTTTGTTTTTGTTTTCTCACCTGTGAAATTGTTTTCCCTGTTCCAAAGGCTACTGTAACTGTTAAAGTTCAAATTTGAACCATTCCCATTTGTTCATATGTGACATATCAAGACCATTTAAGTTTTGAAAAAGAATCTTAACTTGCCTACAGAATTTGGCATTAAGTCATAAACCATTATTGAATTTCCAGATGTTTTCTGATGATTTGGGTTGTTGAATTATTCTTAATGACAGTTCAATCATGCAGTGTTCTGTTAGGGGGGATATGGAAATTTCACATTTTAAAACATCTTTAGCTATGATCTGAGAAATTAACCAATAATCTAATCTTGACCACTGATTGTTATCTGCAGAGTTAGACCAGGTGTATTTTACAGCCACTATATGTGTAGATGTACAAAGATTGGTCCAAATATCGTCTTATACAGGATGCTGACCTCTATGAGGTTTGCGATCCAGCCATGAATCAGGAGCTATGTTAAAATCACCGCCCATTAGCACTTTTTCTGTCATAAAAGTAACTATCCATTCATTTATGAGCAAACTTAGACTCTCCATCATCACCTTATTAGCTGTCCTGTTGTTATAGCCATACAGACAAAGTAGAATATGCCTCTGATCATTCATCTCTGCTACCATTATAAGCCAATGTCCATCCGTATTGCTTCTGTGTGCAATGACCTTTCCTGGAAAGTTATTGAAAAGCACCATCACTCCTGCAGAATGAGAGCTTCCAGAAGAGAAAAGTATTTCATCTCCCCATTGCTGTTTCCAAAATTTTTCATCCGTTACCTCTGAGTGATTCTCTTGTAGAAAAAAAACAATTTGCCTGTTGTTCCTTACAGAATAAAAAGAAAGCTTTGCGTTTAACAATATTTTTTAAACCTCTAACATTAAAAGAAACAAAAGATACAGACATAAGTTTGAAAAGTCCTGAAATACGCCTTTTTTTTAACCTTTTTAGACACGGGAATGTTTTTGATGTCCTAAATTGGAAATATTAATTAAACCAACCCCCAGAACTCTTTTAAGTTACTGTAATAAACAGTTTAACTTTAAGTATATCCTCTTTGAAGGCAATAACACAATATAAACAAAAAGAGGGGCTTTGGCAGCCTTCAGCATTTTTTTCTCCCTTGTTATTCATTAGCTGATATATTTGCATAATCTAACATGAACCTTTTTTTTTTATAAAGCATCTTCTTTTGAAATTAAATTTTTACTTTTAGAATTATATCTTTACTGAAAACTCTCAATCAACAGTTTTTAAAGCAAAATCAGAAGCATTTTCCGTTTCATGTTACCTCTTAAAACAGCACTTTTTTTTTTTTGTCCATTCTCAGGGTTCGACTCGTTTACCATCAATGACAGCAAACCAGGGGGTGCAGGTGGCGCAGTGGTTAGTGCGCACGATCCATGTACGACGCGGGCGACCCAGGTTCAAATCCGGCTTGTGGTCCTTTCTCGCATGTCTCTCCCCCTCTGTCAGCCTACTGTCAGAAAAAATTAGCCACTAGTGCCGTAAAAAGCTCAAAAAAAAAAAAAAAAAATGACAGCAAACCGTCCTTCAGGAAAGCCTTTCTGCCGTTCTGTCTGGCCTCTTCCACTCTCGGCCACAGCTTGGCTCTGGCCTCTCCATCTTCTTTAGAGAAGTCCTCCCTGAAGTGGATGTTTAGTTCTTTTCAGACTCTTGCATCTTTAGATTCCTTCCAGATGTCATTTCTGGCCGTCTGGGTTGAAAACTGAATGATGATAGGTCTGGGCATTTTGTTGGTTGCCCAGCCGATGAACGGTATCGACCGAGTTTTGTCCTCCGCCACTGGAATAACCCTGGTCAGGATCCCGACTACATCCTCTTTTACATCCTCGTTGTCTTTCTCCGGTGAGCCCAGTAGCCTCAGGTCCCATCTTCTCTTGTATCTGGTATTTTCTTTACACATTTCCATCAGAGTGCTGTTTTCTTTCTTCAGGGCAGTTATTTGATTTTGAAGTTTTCCAATTTCCTCCTTATTTTCCTTAACAGCTCGTGTATTCGCCTCTATGCAGAGTTCAAAGCTCTTTGTCCTGTGTGTCGAATCTTTGCAGGACCGTTTGGAAAGCTTCATATATGCTCTCGTTGCTAACGTTATCTCCTTCGCTCATATTTGTTTTCTTCTTTTTAAGTCTTTTGTGGTCAGGGCTAGGAAGCGGTGCGTGTTCATTCACAGGAATTGGCGCGCTCTCGTCCATCTCCTCCAACACCTGAAAGTCTTCTTCCTCACACGCCTCTTTCAGTGCTTCCCAGTTGTAATCATGGTCGATGCTAGCTTGTTTCCTCCTGTTTTCTCCATGCCCTCGGTCAATATCTTTTTTATTCTACTTTTATCTACAGCTGGAGTCCGGAAAGCTTACTTATAGTTTGGTTAAGGTTTCAATATTTGTTTGGGTTAGTTGGAAATTCTAGAATGACATTTTATAGGACAAAAATAACTTTTTCTATCAGACCCTGCTAAAAGTGCAGCTGCTCATTCCGACATCTTGACTCCCCTCGAAATCGATGTTTTCTACGCAAGAGAGTGCGCAACACAAACATACCGGAAATGGTAGAAAATATGTTTCTGGGGTCAAGCTCGGGAGGTCGCCTTAGCTTTGAGAGCTAACTTTATGTACGTCAAAAAATTGATTTTATACGGCTTTTTTCTTATCATGGACTGTTTTTATTACGACTATACTGGGTTATTTTTTTTACCTATGGACCCTTATGGACAAATGGAGTGTAAACAATAGAAGATTAGACTTATAACATGACTTCTGCAGAGCTTCAAAGGTATATAGTCACAGCTGCAGGTTTAACTTTTGTTTTTTACTTAGGCTGCTATGTCTACATAAATTGTGCTTTGGTGCTTGTTGTGTCCATAAAATGAGGTTGGTGGTTGAATTCCGGAGACTCTAAGCTTCCTAATGATGTGTAACATGTCTATATTTGTAAAGGTTTAACTGTTGTTATTTTCATGTGCATATATATCGATCGGATCGCCGGCAGCTGGTGGATTTATCAGTTTTAAGGACACGCCACCCTTATCAGGTGGTTTAGATAAATTCATAGACTGCTGGACAGTTTTTCTGTGACTCTTCAAGAATCCATTATGCAGATAAACGGATCTCAAAACATTTTTGGACTCTTGTGAAACTTTGATGGTTTTAAAAAATGGACAGTATAAAAATGGTTAGGGATTTATGGGTGTTATTTAAAAAATACATTCTAAAATGTTTAATTGTTTGTATGTTAACAATAAACTAATACCAAAAAGGCAGCAGTTAGTTATTCACACCAGAATGTTACCATTAAAGATGACAAATGCAGGACTCACGTTCTTTGCAGAGCTGGTTTGTGTGTTTTATGTGGAGAAGGTAAAGGTATCTGTCTCTTGGAGTCTCCTCTGTAATTGGAGATAAATAACTAATCTCAGTTAATGTTTGTATTTAATGTATGTATGTAGTAACATGATAAAGAAACAAAATTAATGGTATTTTGGATGATTATTTCTTACTTCTGAAACCTTCCTCTTCTCAACTTACAAGACAGTTTGTTTCTTGTGAGTCTCTGTCATTTTTGAAAGTATACTGTGAAAGGAGTGGAGCTTCGATGAGAGGCTGAAACACAAGTTAACTGGATACATAAACACTAAAGGTCTGCCTGCGCAGCAAGATGAAACGAGGACGCACAACGGTGCCTAGTGAACAAAGATTGGCATGTGGGACAACCAAGAGAGGGAACTTGAAGCTGCAAGAAGATCGTCTACTACATCTTTAATGTCGACCGCATGGATGTATGATATATTTGTTTTTATTTCCCTTTTGGATAAATCAAATGTTTTAATTAAAAAAAATGGAATATCCTTTTATGTCTCTGCTTCTTTCTGTATGTCTGCTCCTTGAACCCCAGTCTTCCTCGGCCACTCCCACTGAGTCTGGTTCTGCTGGAGGATTTGTTCTGTTAAAGAGGAGTTTTTTTCTCCACTGTCACTCCATGCATGCATGGTATGAGGGATTGCTGAAGAGTCATTGACAAAATGCAAGTGAAAATCATCACCACACACTGATCCATGAGAACCGGCTTCTGCAAGTTGATTGGATGCAATCAGCTGGTTTTCCTTGACAGAAACTTTTAACCGATCTCTGTAAACTGCCTTGAGATGACGTGTTGTCAACAGTTGCTGTATAAATAAACTGAATTGAATGTGTGACTATGTTGGCATACTTATTTAGGAAAATGTACTGTTTCTTCAGTAATTTATTTGTAAAATCCAGATGTTGAGCTCGTTTAATTTCCTGTTGGTAGATTGATCCTAAACTGGCTCCCTGCACGTTTTTGGTCAGTGGGACAGTCGCTACCTGGCCACGCCTATGGAAACTGTTTTAGAGACATACCAACAGATCATCAACTGCTACCAATGCTAAAATAAAACGTTAAATATTCATAATACTGCAGATAATTTTGAAAAGATGGCTGCAGAGTTAAAAGCTGACAGTTCCTGCTTATTAACTCACCTTCCCTATAAGACTGGGTCGTTTTCTTATCAGACTACCACTGCTGCGGGTTACAGATCTCAGTTGCACCTGTTAATCTCTGAAAGTCCAACAGGCCAGTGCTCTGACCCAGACAGGTCTACTCCAATGAGCTGTTTTACAATGATGGAAAATCCTGCAGAAGAAAAGGTTTGGTCGTCTGGACGAGAGCGATTTTCCTTTCTCAAGCGGCTGGCATGATCATTTTACTCATTCACAACTCCAGTTGCATAATAAGACCGTCTGTAACTGAAGGAATTTCCATCTGGTAGAAAGTTAGGCTGCTGGAGGGTTCTCCCAAAAATCTCCGACCTCTGCGGTTTACACGCTCGCTACAGAAACCATGTTCAGCACACCGGCTTACGCAGGCCGCCTCAGACTAAACCTGAAACAGATCCTCTGATTACTTTCCTTGGTTTCACACATTTACTCACAGAAATCCTGGGACTGAGAAAACAGACGTAAACACAGGATCTGCAACTGCAGGCAAAAAACAGATGTCTGGAGTTTAGATGGCGTCCAGTTCCTGTTGGGCGCAGAGTGGGACGCACATGTTAATGCTGCCTGCTGCAGGGTTCTCTCTGCAGGCTGAGTGTCGAGGTGCAGCTACATCAGGTTTATGTTTCATTTCTGTAATAACCCTCATTTAAACACAGTAAACATGAGGAAGAAAACAGACAGGAGCATCACAGGGAGTTTATGAAAAACCTTAAAAGATTTGCTAACTGTAGTGATGGTGAGATGAGGCCTCTGAACCACTTCAGCAAAGAGCTAATTCACACATCCCACCACCTACTGGTGGTCTGCGTATTGATGGACCACCGATACGATCGGTGATGTTCGTATGGAGTGAGTTTTGTTCCATTATTGTTGCAAAGAGAAAGTTTTTGAAGTTGAAATTAGAAAAAATAAAATACAACACAGAAATGAAACTTTGAAAAACTTGTGTCAAAAAAGATTTAGAAAATCTTCACTATTTTTTCCAGATTTTATTTTCTTTAGATTTATTTACAGATTATATTTTTATATATTTACAGATCACATATTCTAAACTTCAAGCCCAATACAAAGACTCGTTCTTGACCAATAAACTGTTGCTAATGTCCAGCAGACCATTAAAAAGCCTCTTTGCTCCTCACTAAAAAAAGCCATTTGAAAAGAATGCAATTTGTGAACCTGAATTTGGAAAAGGGAACTTTGAAAAAAAGAAATACATTTGAAAAATAAAACAGGAAAAAAAAATCATTATTATCATTTTGAGAAATATAACAATTCCAGGCAGCATAAACACTTTTCCAAACGTAAACCTTATAAAAACCAGCTCCTCCAGTGACAGTATTTACTTCTTACTGTTTCTCAGCTCAACCTCCAAAAGTCGAGGTGGGTTTAAGGAAGCTTGAGGCATAAAAATGACCTGTGATTCACTTTTAGGAGACTTTGGTTTAAAACAAGCTTCTTCATCATTCAGTGAAATCGCTGACGATTGATGGAGTAACCAAATATTTTACTCAAGTAAGAGCAGTGATGAATTACTACGATATTATTCAAGTAAAGGCAGCTTGTCCCCTTCAGGTTGGAGGAGAGTTCCTGCCTCAAGTGGAGGAGTTCAAGTATCTTGGGGTCCTGTTCATCCGTGAGGGGAGATCGACAGGCGGTCGGTGCTGCTGCCATGATGCAGACGCTGCTCTGGTCTGTCGTGGTGAAGAGAAAAGGCAAAGCTCTGGATTTACCGGTCGCTCTACGTTCCGGTCATGAAATCTGGATCATGACTGAAAGAACGAGATCCTGGATACAAGCAGCTGAAACAAGCTTCCTCTGCAGGG
>JAUZNJ010036119.1:0-11980 GCA_034780135.1 Jordanella pulchra
ACGCAAATGGGGCAAAGGATGCAGAGGTAAATTATTTATTTATTTTTTCCTTGTAGGTTGCTTCCTTATTCAGGGATTGCCAGCGAGAGTCAATGTGACTCTTTGACAAACTTGGCAAAGTTTTTACCCCAGATGCCCTTCCTGAAATAAACAGGATTTCAACATAGATCCTCTCAATTTAAACATCAACTTATAAAACTAAACAATGGGGACTCCCAGGTAATTATAAAATATCAAATTAAAAAGTGGTAATGAGTAAAGGGAGTAAACAGAGGTAGATTTGCTGGGTTGCAACAAAGGTGTTACTGACACTGTGAGTCATATTTAGATTGTGAGAAGAAATTGTTACTGAATCTGTTGGTTTTGGAGTTCAGTGCTCTGTAGTGCTTATCAGAGGGGAGAAATCCAAACAGGTTGTGAATGGGCTGAGAAGGGCTCCAGGATAATTTGACTTGTCCGTTTGCTGGTTCTAGAAACATATAAGGCCATTACTGGGTGGCAGGAAGTACATCCTCCACTCAACCTTCCTAATGATGGTGTTAGTGCTGTGCTCCTACTTTAGGTCCTAGAATATAGTGGATTCTTAAAGCCTAAGGGGTTTCTAGACTCTTTCTAGGGCTGTTGAGCATGGTGATGCTGGGGGAGATTGAGGCAACTCCTCCTGATGTCCATGATAATCTCTACTACAGTTTTGAAGTGTTTAGCAGCAAGAGAGAGAATTTCTAAACACTTAACACACATGCAACGGTGTGAGCTAGTCCTCAATGGCCACTGTCCTGTAGGTTTTTGATGTTTCCCTGCTTCAGCACACCTGATTTCTATTGGTGGCTGATTAACATGTATTCTCTGAATTATGATCATCTTAATCAGGTGTGTTTAAGCAGAGAAATTTCTAAAACCTGCAGGGCAGCAACCCTAAAGGATCAACTATGGACACCCCTGCTTTAAATGGTCCCTTACTATGTGTCAGTTGGTGACATAGTCATTGGGACCATTACTGAACTGATGGATGTCCAGGGCTGAATCCCAAACCAGCCCCTAAGCACTAACCCTAAGCCTAACTCTCCATTTGCGCTTTTCTGCGGAGGGTCCGCCACCTTAAGGGCCATCCCAAACAAGTGGACAATTCAGCCCTTAAGTAACAAGTGTGCATCAGTGCTGGCTCTCAGGAATTTGGAATCAGGTGTAGCTCAGAAGTAATGGAAGAGGAAACGTGTGCATTTGAATGTAAATTCCGCTGGTTTGCTGCATTTTTGTCACACTGACAGAAAATTACAAGTTAGGAAAAAGAAAAAAGATGTTATTAGTCCTTAAAGGGAATGTCATCTTGGAAATAGTTTTATATGACTTCATGTATTTATTTTTAAGACAGAGGGAAATGTTTGATGTCCTGTCAACCTGTGCAATAGAGCTACAGCCCCCACATGTGGCATCACTGTGTTGCCCTAGCAATGGCTGCTTTCCTTTTTCGTTGGAGGGAAAAGGACATCCCATTCTTGTGTATACCCCCCACATACAATCTAGGGGCCTTCCACAGCTGTGAGTGTGACTTTATTGTAAATGACACTTGTTAGTTAAGGGTTAGTGCTTAGGAGTTGGTTAGGGATTAATCTCAGAAAACAGTCATTAACACCCTTCAGAAGGAGGGTAAGCTAGAAAAGATCGCCTGTGCTATTAAAACCTTCTGGGCTACCATTTCACCTACACTAGTCCACAGGCTAATGGTTTCTATATACCAGTGCACTGATGCCATAAGTTATGCAAGAGAAGTCTCAAACAAGCATTGGGTGCATATAAGTGGACATGCTTTTCAGAAGCCTTACAATTGTGCTTAAACATCTTAAAACGTTTAATTTAGCTTGATGTATTTTTAAATCTTTCTGCATTTTTTTCTTGGATTCACAATCATCACAATTACAAGAACTAAAAGCTTAAATGTTTTACTCTTTGGGAAATGAATTTTCATAGAATAATGTTTCATTTTCTTAAATGACTGACAATAAATACTGCACTTTCAAGTAAAATTGAAGTTTTTTGGGATGTACCTGTAATTCAACAAAAAATCTGTGGGGTCACCTGAAAAGGGCTGTGGAAAACAGGAGTTCTCACAGTAGATCAGGATTTGCAAAAAAATTACAAGTTATAGTGGGCCACAGTTCCAAGCCAAGATATTTGATGTTTATAAATTCCTGCTACAAAAGAGTGAATATTGAAATAAAACCAAAATGTGCCTCTAAACGGTACTAGTTTAAGAGAATGCTTCTTTATGAAGCTAGATAATGGCATATGTTTTTTACAGAATGAACCCCCCTTACTATTTTCTTATTTTTCAGTTAAACTGCAGGACTGTAATTCCACAAAAGGGGCGGTATTTCAAAACAAAATTTTCACTTAAAAACTTAAGTTGCATATTTACTAGGTGCACATGATGTACCATCTAAGCATGCTTGTGTTTTAAAAGACACATTTTAAAAAATAAACCCAAATGCTAAACTCATATAACATGAAAATGTGTTCAGAGATAACCAAATCTGACTACTGTAAAAAAAAATGGCTAAGATAATTGAGGTATGTAGGTGCAAAATATTAAACAAGGCCTGCTTTTTATTTAGGAAATATGTAGAGATATGCAATAGTGAGCAAGCCAATTGCAACAAGGCCCTCTTTGTGGTGGTGAATTTTTCTCCTCCTAAATCCCTCTGCAGCAAACATCAGAGGAGGCTGTTTCCTGCCAGAAGGGGCTGACCAGAGGAGCAAAGATTGTATCTTGAGGCAACATTTTGTAAGGTCAATTACAGAGGCGAAAGAATTTAACTCTCTTTATGTTACAGTCAAACACTTAGATTTACAGTTTTTCATTTCAAACTCTGATTTAATGTTTATTAGGCAAAGAATGGTTTGCTTTTCAATTTAAGGGGAAAAGACTAATCCATGTGAAGCTGGTCATGCCCCTAGATGAGTTTCTAGGGTTTTTTGTCTTCATAGTTATTTTGCTGTCATTGTATGCATCTTCATCTTAACACATTTAAAAAACGATAGGCAGCGTTATAAATAATTGATGTCAGCTGTTTTGGTGTAAATCAATAAAACAAAGCCCGCACTCCAGGGGCAACAACGAAACAACCCTAAAAAATGGTTGCATTTCAGGTAGAGGCTGTGGTTTTATCACTCTGTTTTTTTTCTTTCTTTTTTTCTTTTTAATAGTTTTGCACAGGATCAGTCTCACTAGTGGCGGCATGGGGCAATGCATAGATTTTACACAGGTTGAACAGGCAGTTAGACTCCCCCTGTATGCCACATCAAGGTGTACCATTAACAGAAAGCTAAGCATGATTAGCTTGGTGGTGTGTCAGTGATGGACCAAGGATGTGTATGTGTAGAATTTGCAATAGCATCCTGACTGCCATTAGGTTTTGGGGTGAAATTCATAGACCATTTGTTAGACTCAGCAGAGGGATTTTAAAAACTCTTGAAGCCATTTATGCTTTTGAACTCATTAAATGCTAGATTCTCTCTTTTGTGTCATGCTTTGAAGTCATTAAAATTTGCAAGCATAAAAAAGCCAAATAACTATAACACCAAATTGTGAAGGTGCTGTTGCTTCAGCTTGTAAAATCAAATACTACTCCATAGTTTTTTTTCCTTTTATTACCTTTAAATATCTTACTTGTTTTAAAGGAAAAAATGTTTTCTTGATTTTTTTGCATTCATGTATCATTGTTATGTAACATTTGTAATGTGTTTGGTAATAAAATGTTGGTTTTGGTAATAACACTTGTTTCTGTGTGAAGTACAGTAAGTCCATTTGTACACTAATGGAATATGGAAAGTTTGTGAAATCCCACCATGAACATTTTCTAAGGAAAAAGAAGACATCAACAAGCTGCTACATGAACTCCCAAAGCTCTGTGGGGTTTCCTCTCTGCACTTTTGTAACTTGGCTTCTGATCTGTTGATATTCAGCCAAAACAGCTGAAGCTAGGGTGAATACAAGCTTTTGTTCCAATTTACCCGGAAAGGTTTCACTTAAGTTGTGTAACCACTCTGTTAAAGTTCAACACCATAATTCTTCTTGGCAACCAACATTGGCGTTTTGCACCAAATTCTGTATAAATGGTCAAATCTGTTTATTTAAAACCTTTCTGTTAATAATATTTTTATCTGGCCTCCACTGACTGTAAACAGACTGGGTTGATAAACAGTTTAAAGATCGTATGACATCACTTTGTCATTGACATTGCTATGTTTTTGGGACTAAAATAAGAACAGGTACTGTACTTGTCCAACATGAGTGAAACAGAAGACTGATTTAACTCCATTTCAATTTTTAACTGATATATTTTTACTTGGATTTAACTTGTTTTTATTAATGAATTATTCTATTTGAATTGAATATTTTGATTTGAACATTATTCATTTAATTCAATATATTTATATAGCTCCAATTCACAACACATGTCATCTCAAGACACTTTACAGAGACAATTCAGTCAGATTGGTAAAAAGTTTCTATCTGTATTTGACTCTACAGCAATCCCTCACACAGAGCATACATGCAGCAACAGCGAAAAGGAAAAACTCTTTTTTAACTGGAAGAGACCTCCAGCAAATCCAGGCTACCTGTGAATGATGAAAAGTGGCCCGATGTCCTCCAGAAGTCTAAGCTTATAGCAGTATAACTATAGAAATAGCTCATGATAACCATGATAAAGTGAAAATTGTAAAAAATATACCTTATGGCAACAACCATAATGGTCTGCTTGTGAAAGCTGTTGTGTTGGGCTATTATCGAGCTCTGGGACATTGATTCCCAAAGCTATATTGGCAAAACAGGACACAAAAAACGAGTACTAAACTGAATTGAATAATCCTAATAGGAAAGGTAGTGGCTTCTCTCTGGTGACGGAGAGCCTTATCATCTAGTTGGAACTTTAAAAACAGGATAGTAATATTAAAAAAAGTATATTTCTATAATAATATCTCAAGTATGTTGAAGGACCTCAATATATAGTATTTTTTATCATTATTACAAGGCAATCAGTCATAGATTGCAGGAAATACTTCATGCTGCCACTGGTTTTCAGAGAAACTCTTGTTTAATTTCTTTAAAGCCACCCTTAATGTAAGCCGTCTTTTAAAAATAGCTGTTACAGAAAGTAAAGAGTATCATGAAGGGGTATAAGTCTCTCTTACTTTTGGTCTTTTGTTTCCTCCTTTCGTTTAGTTGCCTATTTTCAAGAAGTTGTTTTTGCTCAGTCATAACCATGAAACACATTTTGTAATTTTCTCTCTTCGATGTGGTTTAAGTAGGGAAAATAATATGAAATAATATTTTTAGAGTGGCTTTACACTGACAGAATTTCTGTTTGACCTGATCATAATGACTTGGCTAAAACTCAGATGCGTGAACCTCTGCTTGCTAACCACAACCTTAACACTTCTCTGGCAGATGTACTAAGGTCATTATCCCGCCATCCATGTGACTCAACAGTTGAACAGGCCTAATCCAATTAGAGTTGCAACACGCCTATATGCTCTCCTAAGCTTACCGCTAGGTCAGGATATTTGCAAGTATTCCAACAGCAGAACCCACTCAGAGGTACTACATGAAGTTTAATTATAATTACTCTTGAATGGCTTTGTTTGATTTTGATTTTTAAACTCTCTTTAGCTGAGATATTTTTTCTTCTTAGTAACACTGGAATTATTTTCTGTTTCAGTACAAACAAGTTGACCTGTGTCTTGTCTTCAGGTGTGCACTATGTCTATCATCAAGATCCACGCAAGAGAAATCTTTGATTCTCGTGGAAACCCCACAGTGGAGGTTGACCTTTACACTGAAAACGGTAGGCCTGAACATTCAATTTGAATGTGTATCTCTTATTGGATCTTGATATGGAAAATAAACTGACAATATACCGGATGATATCAAAATTGTGCTTAACAGATTTGTATCTTTGCCTCTCTCAGACACTGTTTACTGTATGTTATCTGTCTACAGATGCTTTAAACGGCTTTCAAGCTGATAGGATGTAGCATATTCCCCTTTAACTGTAATACAGTCATAGTGTCAATTAAATTAGATATTCAAACTCAACTAGGAAATAAAGGGCTCTTTTTTGTCATTTACCAATAGTGTCTGATGAGCATTGTTGTTTTTGTTCCACTTGATGTTTTCCAGGCTTGTTCCGAGCTGCTGTTCCAAGCGGTGCTTCTACTGGGATCTATGAGGCTCTGGAACTGAGAGACAATGACAAGTCTCGCTACTTGGGGAAAGGTCCGTGAATCCTAATGATCCTTTATTGTTGATAATGATTGTCTGAATTTTCTGGTTTTACTATTCTCCTACTATAAATGTTTGTATATGTATGCGCCCCCTCCCTCATGTTCTTTGTCCACTCTCCTTGTTTCAGAGCTTTCAAAGCATTAGAGAGCTTAAGATACTAACATATCTTTGGATGTTTTTTGCAATAGATTACATATTGGTGCAGGGAGAAGAGTATGAAATTAATCAGAAAGGACCCAATGATGAATTATTATGGGGCTAGTGTAAAGATACGTTCACACTGAACACAAATTTCATAGCTGGATTGAAGGATTTCCATTGGTCCCTATGTGTAGAGCAGCTCTGGGTGCTGCAAGGCAAAGCAAAGCAGGGCAAGGCGAATGGTGCGTTTTCGGAGAACTCAGCAAAATTAGATTGTCTGCGAAGTAGGTGAAGTGAAATTCGCAGAAGTTGAAAAATATAAACTTTTGTTTACATTCTCATCGTGCAAACAAAAGTAAGGAACGTAAGCAAGCAACGGAGACCAGCTTTTTTAATTGAAAAGGAAAATAGTTAAAACATTGACAAAAGGATGAAGCGGGGAATGCTCTAGTGTTTACAAATGGGATCTACTGGCTCAAATAAAAAAATAGTGGTAATCATGGAATAATCTGTGATTCTTGTTGTAAAAAATGTACCACAGATGGTAAAGTCTTTATTTTCTGTAAAAATATTTTGTTGCTGAATAGCTTAGCTTGTCTAACATCTAAGTTCTAGAATCCACAGCAAAATTTCACAGAAGCTAAAGCAAATTAACAAATTTGACTATTTATCCCAAGTGCTCTAAATGTTCAGTTCCTTGCAAAGTATTTGTACCCTTGAATTTAAAACCTATTTTGTCATTCTCAAACCACAAAGCAAACCATTTATGAACCAAAGAAGTTAGAAGTATCTTCCTTTGGCAGAGTAAGATAACCAAGCTATTTCTCAGTGGCCTGAATTCATCTTTTAAAATGAAAGTGAAGTTTGCATTTTAATTTTAAGGTCAAGATCACAGAATCTGAGAATACGGTAGAGAATACATAATAAACATTACTTGAAGGCTAGACGGCCAGTGTGACGTGTCTATAATCAGTAAAGACTAAAATCTGTTAAAGGTGCCAAAGCTGGTTCATTGACCATAGTATGCTTGACTGAGCATGAAACTGGGTTAACCGGAACTCCAAAGAGAAACAGTTGATTGTTGTCAAGATAAGAGACAATAGGCCTAACAATGCAGAAGACCTTAAATCTCAGCTGTAATATACTCTGCTCACCTCCATATCACGCTGTGAGTAAATAATGTAAAAGAGGAACCATGTATTTACAGCAAATCAGTTTTGAAAAACATGGCATACATTTACTATCATCCCTTATCATTTCACTCTACAGATTTAGCCTGTATAAATTTACTTTGCTTAACCTGACTTCTGACTGGAGAGGAGGAAAAAAAAAATTCTAATAAAAGATATATTCATGGTATCCCAGCACTTTTTTTGTGGTTGTGTGTTTCAGCATTTAACTTCCAAAACTTAATGAAACCTTTTGTTGTATTTAATTACAGATCTTTATTTGATTTAAGCCTGTAAGGTGTCTCCTGTTTTTCTCTTTTTAGTCTTAAAATAAATCAGTGATTAATGATCCCTGGCAGCTGTGATCTCTTTAACCTGTTTCTCACAATCATTTAAGTTAAAAAATATTTAAAGAGAAAAGAATCAGAGTAAAAAGGCTTTGAAACACTGAAAGGGAAGTTCTTTTTTTCTGAAATTACATACAGTATGTCTACATATTGGTAGATTTTTATCAGTTATTTGAGTGGAAGCTCTGTAAAACACTATGATATTAAGCAAGGCTGGATTCGTTTTTTGAAAAAATACGGGTTGGACTGTAGATTTAGAGGATACAGTTCTGTGCCTTTTTTCTGATCAGTTATTTTCCTTAAGTGTAGGAAGAAAACTAGAAATGGAAACTAGCATAGTTCCCTAACAGGTTCATGCTATAGCAACACACATTTAGTTGAACTGTGTTGGTTGAGGCTAGTTGAACCCTGAATCACATTATCAGCGTTCTGTACAGCCTTGGATTTGCTCTTGGATTAATACAGAGTTTATATATTAACTTTAACTTCTTTATGACATAAATAAAATCAGTTGGGAACAAAAGAAAGTATCATATTATTTATTATCATACCTTTGGTGCAAATCAACATAAGGTTGCATTTGTTGTGTAACCCATCTCTTTAAAGGACCTGTGGATAATGTAGAGATAACAATGAATCTGTTCATTACAGGCGTCTCCCTGGCTGTAGAACACATTAATTCAACTATTGGTCCTGCTCTTATTGCTGAGGTAAGACAGCAACTCCTTATGTTAGTGTTTTTTTCTTACTCTGTATAAATTTATTTCTGTTATAAAATACTAGTACCTGTTTCCGCAGGGTGTATCAGTGGTTGAGCAGCAGAGAATTGACCAAATGATGATCGATCTGGATGGCACAGAGAACAAATGTAAAAACCGCTGCATAACTTGATCTTGCACAACATTTGTGAATAATCATGTCTTAACTGTCTTATTGGGTTTTGCACTTTAGATTTAGACCACATGAAGCTTTACTGCATAAAGTTATTGCAGATTGTTGTCTTTATGCTTAGTTGTTGATTAATCTAAATGCAAGCATTTGATTAAAATGCTTCTATGTTTTCTTAGCCAAATTTGGAGCAAACGCCATCCTCGGTGTTTCTCTGGCTGTTTGCAAAGCCGGTGCTGCAGAAAAGGGCGTTCCTCTCTACCGCCACATTGCAGACCTGGCAGGAAACCCTGATGTTATCCTGCCTGTGCCGGTGAGACTTTTTTGTCAGACAAAAAAACCCACATTCATCGGTTTCCTCCAATTAAGTTACCAACAGGCTTCATGTCTCTTGTCTGCACTTCTATCACCAGGCCTTTAATGTGATCAATGGTGGCTCTCATGCTGGAAACAAGCTCGCCATGCAGGAGTTTATGATCCTGCCCATTGGTGCCAACACCTTCAAAGAAGCTATGCGCATCGGAGCAGAGGTTTACCACAACCTGAAAAATGTCATCAAGAAGAAATATGGGCAGGATGCCACAAATGTAGGCGATGAAGGCGGCTTCGCTCCAAATATACTGGAAAATAAGGAGGGTCGGCATGCTTACTGTTAACTTTACTACCCTAGGTTGTTAACAAAGTAGACCTGCAGGAGCATTTGATTAAAGAAGGTCTAAGTAGGTTGGCAATGTAACGTTTTATTTTCCACTTGCTGTTGACTCTTGCAGCTCTGGAACTCCTGAAGGAGGCCATTGCCAATGCTGGGTACACTGAGCAGGTTGTGATTGGGATGGATGTGGCGGCATCTGAGTTCTACAGGGAAGGAAAATATGACCTGGACTTCAAGTCACCTGACGATCCGAGCCGCTACATCACCCCCAACGAGTTGGCTGACCTGTACAAGAGCTTTGTGACGGATTACCCAGGTATAAAACTTTGCACACACTGTTCAAGAGCAAGAGGGCAGGACAAAATAAAATATTCAACCTCAAGATGACTGAGGTTACACAGTTCCATGCAATAATGTTTGTGCACCTTAAACGTTTTCTCTTTTAAGTTACAGCTAAACATGCCTTTTGTGGTGATTTTATATTAGACACAAACGAACTATTGGAAAACTGGGACAAAAAACGATGTAACTTTGCATGTATATTCAGCCCACTTCAACTATTATCCCTTAACTACAACAAAATACATCCATAAATCAGCTGTTTGGCTGTATAGGGAACAAAGCAGAAAACATGGGAGATAATGTTTTTGTTATGTCAGAAATTAAATATTTTGATTTACATGCAAACAAATGTGTGATAGAAAAATTACACTTTTCATCACCCTGGACACAACGTGCATAGAATAGTAATGGCAGCATCATCATGCTTTTCTTTCGCAGGGAATGGGGAACTAATTAAGCCTCAACAGATACAAAGAGCATTCTGGTGATGGAGGAGTTGGGTAAGAGGTGGGATTACAGAGAGGAAGACTAGAAGGAAGAAAAAAATGTCTCTGTTCTGTGAGGCATGTTCAGAAATGACATTTACTTAAAAAACAATCAGAAATGTTTAATATATCCCAGTGTGTTGGATAGAAATATGTATGTGTTATTTCATTTTAAATCCTTACCTTATGGATGAGTTTAAGCGCAAGTATGAAACAAACAGGTTTTCATGATTACAGCATTAGTAATACAACTGAAAATACCATCTGAAAGTTAAAGGATAATAATAATGATAATGAAGACCAAGAAAATAATAATATAAGAAAAACTGGTAAAAGAAAAAAGAAACTAAGTGAATTTGCTGATAATCCTAAAAAAACCCTAACATTAGTGTTAAACTAGTAAAATCTAAAGGAATCAAAGAAAGTATCTTACAGTAAGGCTTCTGATTTAGTTAATGACAAAATTACTCACACCTGTGGCATATTTATATTTCTATAATTTTCATCCAGACAGGAGGTTTATTTTCATAATAAATGAGATATTTAGATGAGAGATTTATCTTTGGTGATGGGCCTTTAGTCTTTGAGATTCAAATTAATCATCACAGTAGAGTCTAGCTCCCTCCATAGATGTTACACCAGAACCCAGGCTGGATAAAACCATGTTGGTGAAAGTAAATGATTATTTTAAACCGAAATCTTTCAAGGGCCCTCCGGTGTAAGTTAGTAGATCATTAAGCAAACCATATTTTTACAAGTTACTCGTGTAACTGAAAGAAAAAAGTCAAAATACATTAAAAAAAGTGTGGATGATGTTGCACAGTCAAAGTGCCACTTTCCATTAACATGATGGCTACTAAAAAAATCCTTATTCAATATAATTGTTTAATACACACAAGTACAATTTAATTTCCCCATTCCATCTTCAAATCTTAATTACAAAATTAAGATATCTGTCTTAACCTTGTGCATGTTTATTTTGGGCTACCATACATTATCTCATGGAAATCTATTTCACTTTTTTTTCAGTTGTGTCCATTGAGGATCCGTTTGACCAGGATGACTGGGCGGCCTGGACCGACTTCACTGAGACCACAGACATCCAGGTTGTTGGAGATGATTTAACTGTGACGAATCCCAGCCGCATCTGCAAGGCAGTGGAGGAGAAAGCCTGCAACTGTCTGCTGCTCAAAGTCAATCAAATAGGAACAGTCACCGAGTCAATGAAGGCGTAAGTCAACATTAGCTCATCACCACAGTTTGTTGGGAAAACATGTTACATTTTGGAATTAAAGATGTTAAAAAACAGAGAAGCAGAAATCTCACAGATAACAGTAGATTAGTGCTGCTTTAGTGAAATGTCATTAGATTGCATCCCGCAGGTGTAAAATGGCCCAGGAAAGCGGCTGGGGCGTGATGGTGAGTCACCGCTCCGGTGAAACCGAGGACACCTTTATAGCCGATCTGGTGGTTGGGTTGTGCACTGGACAGGTAATATACAAAGCGAGGTTTGGGTGTTTAATGAACATAATGTCATGCAGGCATTCACCCAAAATCAGTTTTCCTCTCTCTGGAATAACTAAATAAGGTACAGGCTTAAAGCTTGTTGCCAGCAACATCATATGTTGTTGTATTTCTTTGAAACATACAATAGGACTGAAACCAAAATA
>JAUZNJ010036121.1:0-11979 GCA_034780135.1 Jordanella pulchra
TTTATCTTGAGTCTTCAATGACGTCAAATTAGCTTTTAACTAAATTTGGGAGAATTGGAATGTGTCTTAACAAATTAAAAATGCAAATACAAGGCGTGCAGGTGGCACAGTGGTTAGTGTGCACAACCCATGTACGGAGGCCTTAGTCCTCGACGTGGGCGACTCAGGTTTGAATCCAGCTTGTGGTCCTTTCCCGCAGGTGTCCCCCCCTCTCTCATATCCCCTTTCCTATCAGCCTACTGTCAGAAAAACAAGCCACTAGTGCCGTAAAAAAGCTCAAAAAAAAAAAAAATACAAGAGAATTATTTTGTTAAAACAATAATTTATTAGCATGTGACAAGTTGTGTCTGAGACCACCTCCTCTACTAAGTGATGGTTTTTCCACATTAACAAAGATGGCCTCTTCGACCCCCCCCAAAATAATATATATGTCTTCCTTGGCTAGAATTTAGACATTGTTGTCCTCAAATGAGTGTCCTGTAAACCTCTATGTTGAGTTGTCTGTCTTCCGTGATGCACACACACCAACTAGTAACCATTGTCAAGAGGAAGATGAAAGACGCCAGAGTTGAGAATTTCAAAAGTCAAGATAAAACATAACAACAGGGTCACAAGAGGCTGGGGGTAAGAGTTTTTAGCTACTTGGCACAAATCAAAGGAAATTAATAAGCAATGAAATATGATGAAACATTTTCTTCCTTAAAACTCACTCCCCAAAACAAACAAAAAAATACAGTACTTGTAGCTAATAACTTGTAACACTGATACGCAACACATTTTCACAAGTTACAACAGTAACTTTATATTGTTAGCACTGACATATTAGCAGGAAGAGCTGTATGCACTGAGCCACACAGCAGGTTGCAAACAACACATCGAATTGGCAAACTAAACTCTTTTGCTTTCAGACAAAGTGTATGTTAACATGATACTGTCTGAATTTGTCTGTCATTAAATTATCTAAATTATTATTTTTGTTGGAGTGAGTTATTGGACACAAAGAAGGCTTTGTAAGTGTTTGCTTTGTTTTTTAAGAATCAAAAGGATTTCATCTTTTTAAAACATTGTCTATATTAAGACATACCCCCTAAAAAAACTCCAAAAACAAGAGAATAATTAGTGACCAATAACAATTTGAATCTGATATAAAAAAAAATTGTACTGGAAAAGTTTCGACTAAAAGTATGCAGTAAAGAAAATAAGGAAAAATAAAAAGGAACTTGAAATAAATGAAAGAAAAGGTAAAGAAATCAAAATAAATACACTATGCACAAGAGAGGACAAAGTGATTGAAGTAAAGGTCATAACACAAAAATTGCTCAACTTATCAGATTACAGGATTTTTGGGGAAAATAAAGTTACAATAAAAAAATGATAGATGAGCCAAGTTTAACACAAGAAAGAAGTTCATGGATTGACAAGGTAGGATTGTGCCAATCCAACTGGGACAGTGCAGCCAGGTAACACAACTCTACCCAGCAATTTTGAGCCAATTCTGTCTGACTGGCAGCACAGATGAATCTGCAAGCTGAAAAAAAACAAAAATTACAGCACGCAGTGGATGGTAGAAACTACGGCGTAGAACAAGAGTTATTTGAGCTGATTTTTTGTCTGGAAAAGCTGTTTTGCTTCGTCATTTTAACTACTGTAGCTGTCATGAATTCATTTCAAAATACTGTATGAATGCCGAAGGGATTCTGCCCCTCCAGTGTATCCTCCATAGCCTTGGTTATCCCGTAATTCATTGCGAGTCCAAGCAAGACAGCTGCTTCATGCTCAGAGGAAAAAGGAAATAGTGCAGTGTAATATAATAAAAGCATGTCCATAGTTTCATATGAAATTTATGAAAGTATATATTTTTACAGGTTATTGAGTCAGAGATGTGGCAGGTAAGGTTTGGTTCATTGGAAAGTTTTATCTGTCTCTGTGCAAATGGGATTGGCTGGCATTTATTTCAATTTAAAAATACTTCATTTAACCCAAAAGGAAATTAAATAAATATAAAATATAAATAAATATAAAATGAAGGAATAAATATTGAATAAATGATTAATTATAAATATATGAATATTTAAGTACAGATTCCAATATCTCTGCAATGTGTGAAATACAAATCTGATATCTGTGATGACAGTACTCCTGCTGAAGCTCTTCAACCACGAAATTAGCACACAGAACAGAAGAAAGAAGTTCAGCATCCATTCTTTGTCTGCTTTGCATGTCAACTGTCATGGTTGCTAGGCGACAGAGCATACGCCGATTAAGGGCTGGCTGAAGCCGGAGACGGTTGGGCCTGCTTGAATCAATGACCAAACTCTTCCAGCCTCCCTATTTTCATGGCCCTCGCAGGACCCATTCCAGGTAGACCAGGTCCTTTGAAGACACTGGTGATGAAACACACCCAGTGGTTCACTAATTCAAGATTGCAGACTCCTGATCTATCAGATGAAAACTGTGATCCTATCTTGGTACAGCTGAAGCATAATGCTAACTTCAATTACTAAATAATGATTAAAGGAAATTGTAAAGGCAAAATATTAAAACTGGTCCAAGGGCTGAATCATTTAAGGTCTCCTTTGTCAGCACATTTAATCATAAATTTCTTTACTTTTACACCAGAAAAATTGACCTAAAAAGTAAGCTCTCTTAAAATAAGAGTAGTAGACCTTAATTTGAGGAGATAATTAGGTTGATCTGCAAAAGGATTGAACATTTTTTCTCTTACAAATAGGATAGATATATGCATTTGAAATAAGTTAATGGACTTTTTTCTTATTAAAACATAAACATAACATAAACATTTTATTCCATTTTACAGTTCTACAGGAGCAGTGGCCCTATTGGCCCCTGTCTAGGAATGTCCATGACTGTTAAAGTATCACTTGTAGTATAGCTTTTTTCACCGCTTAATTGCATACTGGGCTCATGGGAGGGACTAGGGAGAGATCCAGTTTTCTCTTGAGCAAATATTTTGACATTAGTCATGTCTAATAATAGGTTTTATATATTGAGAAAATGTCTATTATGATTACTCTAGCAAGTATTTTTACAAGTTTTTTTATTGCCTCCCCAGGTACTTTGAGTCCTAGGCACATTGCATCACACCTATGGGTTGACTTTCAGCACTCCATAAAATCAACTAAAGTGGTATGTGTTTGTTAAGCATCATAAAACATTAAGTCACAGTCATCCCTTTATCTTTTTAGGGAGCTTTTACATCACTTTGAATATGGCTCATATAATTTGATTTAGTAATGGCTTATTTTCTTTTCTTCTTACCTTCTGTTTATAAAATTGTTGATCTATAGATCCTTGGATAGATATGTGTAAAAATATTACCTAATATTTCTGTCACATATTTGTATAGCATTAAGTGTATAAAAGCAATTATACATATGGCCCAGTCAAAGGCCATACATGAAATTGACCTTTACAGATGAGATCAAATCCAACTCTGTTTACTCTTAATGTAGAAATATTACAGTTTTATAACGAATAAAGAACTATAGAATTACTATACTCCTTAAACCTTGCACCTTAAATAGTAGAAAAACCATACTCTAGAATGTATTGCGTTTAGGAGACTAAAAAGAGTTCATGCCCTTATTCTTTTTACTGTTATATTTTCTTTTCTTATTTCAACTTCACAATCATGGACTAACTAATCCTGTTCTTTAAAATTAAATCCCTCTAAAATTTATTGATGTTTGAAGTGTTAGCATGAAAAAATATGGGCAAGTTAAAGACGTATGGATATTTTTTTGTCCTCAGCCTAAACTTAGACAACAGGGATTTCCTGACATAGATAGAAAAGCCAATAAATCTTCGAAAGCTGCAGGAGAACAAAAGATGGATGGAATCCACAGAGAAGATTGTGGAGGGGTAGGGGACTGAACAATGACACGGATGGGCTGTTGCACCCTCCTCCATTGCTGTTGCTTCTACAGTGTTGAAAGAGTCAGGAGCAAAGATGGTTATCTGAGAGTCACAGGAGGAGGCAGAAAAACAGTTGGAGAAGACATGAAGAACAGAGAGAACAAGAAGCAGAAAAAGCCAAGTGCCAAGCTGAAAGAGAAGGTGGAACCATGAGGAGTGTGATGGTGGGAGGAAGGAGAAGAACAGCAGGAGGCATAAACACTTTGAATGTGAATCGTAGGCATCTGGCAGCAAAGGAGAGGGAGGTGCATATGGAGATGTGAGACATAAGCAGAGGTGACAGAGTTAGGTAGTGGGTGAGCATGACACAAGTAGACATGATGATGAGGGTAACAACTAGCCGTCAACTTTGAAAGAGAAAAAGGGAAACTGGAAGAAATCTGAAGTTGATAAGGAACAAATACAGTGTAATCCTAATAAACCAGTATGTTTACATCCTCATGTTGTAGCTGTCTAATTTCTATGTTCTAGATTGTAACTGTGGTGGTCTTTCCCTGCTTGGCGCTGAATGTGTTTTTGTAGCTGAGAGATGGGAAATTCAGGAGGCAGAGCACAAACTGACAAATCATTTCAATTCACTGTCCTCCCACATAATCTTCTGACAACTCCTCCGTCCACCAAAAAACAATAAGGTTTTCACAGACAATCACTAAGTGACAATGAATGTCAAATTCCTTTTTCCCCCTGTGTGTGGGGATAAGTTGTAGAGAAATGTCTTAGAGTTGCAGAGAACTCCTTTAATATAATCTGTCAGTTATTTGTGGATTCTAAAGTAATTCAAAACATTACTGACAGCAAACCCTGTATCATGTCCAAATTTGTGGAATACTGTACAGTATATAAAGACAGTTTGTACCTGACTTCAGGTACAAGCTGTCTCCTACTCTCTCTCATTGCACATGACACAGCATATTTGTATCTTTGTTCTCTGCAACGTCGTTTTACTTTTCCCTAATGGTTGTTCTTTGAAACTTATTTTTTTCATTTGTCTTATTTATTAGTCTAACTTTAGTAAAACTACTTTAAAGGTAATAACTTTATTCAAAGGTTTTCACCAGTTATTTTCACCAGCATTTGAAAATTACAGGTTTTGATACATTAACATAACATTTTTATCATAGCAAACTTTTTACTTTGCCATGTACATGAGTATATAGAGTGTTTATAAATATAAAAGTGACTATAAAAACATTACGTTTTTATTCAAGTCTGTTACAGATATTAAATGATATACACACAATCCTAATTGGTTCAGTTAAATATCGGGGTTCACAGTCATTGGCCAACAAGTTAGCTTCCCATACATAAATACAATGGGAACTAGTCTTTTCCAAGCCTGTCTTAAAATATGAAATCATCATACACGCTTATAAAAAAACAAAGAAGCATTTCTTTGTTGTGATTGAAACCAGAATACAGACTGTAAGATGTTTTTGTCCCGAGTGTCCTAGACTCATAAAAACACATTAAACCATGATGGATCAGGGAACTCACAGCATGAGTCAGATAAACAGGGTGAAGAGCAGAGACAGATAAGGACGAGAATGACAAAGACCTTCTTTGTTTTGCCTTTTTTTCCCCACTCCTGCCTTCACATTGTTTTGCTGGTATTATGTGAACACTCTTCCTTTTTCTGACATACACAAAAGCTGGAAAATGCCACCTACACTTATGTTATTGTTCTTCCTCTCATTCAGTCTCTCTGCGTGGGTTAAATTTTCAAAACGCTCAGTGTTTAATTAATAGGGACCTTAATTGAAAGCATTCTCAGGAATATCAGCTGCAGCCATTGAAGTAAGCTCCTTTTTTTTTCTTATTTCGGTAACGGCCAACAAAACTATAGCATTTTTAAAAGTATAACACAATACAAGATTGTGAAAAGGGACATTTTTCAGGAAGCATATAAAAAGCTTCATTACTTTGGATAGCATGTCCAACTTTTTAGTATTTGAAAAAAAATCTGAAAGCTTTTTTTCATATCCACCTTTGTGTATAACTTATATAGCTTATTATTTTTCTTGACATAAAGAACTGTTATATAAAACCATCACTAGTCAATCACAAGCCACAAGCTGCAAAAAAGTTGTCAGATGATGAAATCCCATGCAGGATATGATGGCAAAGATGCTGTCAAAACAAATGTCCCATATTTTAAGAAAGTAATTATATTTGAACCAAAGTATGTTGCTGGTTACATATGATAACTGTAACCTGATTCAATTTGCTGATTGTAAAGAATGCCCTTCGTGTACCAATAGAACAAATAGTACATCAATACTTTATATTGTATTGTACATAGATGTATATCAATCATATTTTAAACAATATCTTATTTAGCGTTATAGCCACTTCTAGTTTATTGTTGACCTGTCCAGCCAAAACTGTCATTATTTACGCTCTTTCTGCCTTCTTTTCAAAGACATCATACACTGGGGCATTTCCCTTAGTTTCATGTACAACTGTACTTGCTCTCTATAACTGTTCAGAGATTATTTTGTTCTTTTGCTCTCTGTTCTATATGCATGCATGCCTGTTGTTATCCAGTTATCCTTAGTTGCTATTTATGACGTTAATCGTAATAAGTTGTGATTTGACCCAGTGTCTGCTTTTTTCATTCAACTTTCAACCAAAACTGTTCCGACCTTTGCAAACAGTAACACAATCTTTTTCACACTTTTCTCATCATTATGCTCTTTTCTTAATGTGCACTTTTATAATAGTTAAACTGTTAGAACCCTTGTTTAAAAGAAAAATCAATCACAGTGAATGGAGAAACGATCGCCTAAGGTCATCAATTGGGGTCTGCATAATGGCTTCCTGTGATAAAATAATGAGAGGAAGTACTGCCAGCATACAAGTAATTAAAAAGATTTTAATGCCATCAAAACTAGACAGATTTTCCTGACTGGGCAGCTGAGTGTGAAGCCAAGGTCTGGTGATCCTAATTTGTATGTTTTTAGATATAGGAATTGTAGTTATTATCTGAAATAAAATAAGGAGGTACTTAGCAGAGAAAAACATTGTCAATGGTAAATTTCATATTTTTAACTGTGAAGTTCTTATTAGCAAATGCTAATGTAAAAAACAGCATATTATCTATTGAAGCAGTGGCAGTATTCACAATTTGTTTCTAAACTCTGTCTGTTTTGCATATAAATCTCCAAAAGAATAAAGCTCTGAAGGATTGTCTAGTCTTATGGTTTCCTATTAGACAAAATAAAACAATTGTGAACAAACATAGACATCTGTTAGCCACCAAGCTAAGAAGACTGCACTGCTTTCTGCTAATGTTCTCCATGTCCGCTTTTTCCTTTCATTCATTCCTACTCGTTTGTTTCAGTATTAATAGAATGGATTCTTTACTTCTGCAAGTGTTCTAACGGCATGTTTCTCAGTGCAATGTGAATTTTTAGGGGAGCTTAAAAGAAAAATGTAGCAGGGGTAAATCCCAACCTGTGTAACACTGGGATCATCAGTGGAAGAAGATCGGGGCTGCTTTGCTTTAAGAAGATGTAACAGATAATGATTCTTTTTCGTATATTTATACTTTTCTATTCTTGTTAGCAGATTTCCACCAACAGATGTAATAAAAAAACCCACAACATACATCTCTCTGTGGTAGCAATTGTCCCATAAAATCATATGGTGTCAATGTAAGGGATAAATATTTCTCTTTCAGAATCAAAATAGTATTAAAATATAAAAGTGCAAGCTTTGTCCAAACTAATTAAAATTTTCAACATGTAGTCTGTTAATGCCGTCCGTTCATGTTTGTTTAATTTTCTTTTGTGGTGAAAAAATATCAACGAGAAAATCCTCCAGCACTCACTTTTGGATCTGGAACATTTTTTTTTTAAGCTTTTGAACTTTTTATACTTTTTATAACAACATATCTATGACCTAAAACCACCTGTAACCAGTGCCAACCAATAGAATTCAGGTTCAGATCTCTAACTGCTCCAGGTTACTCAGCATCTCCAGAAAAACGCTTTCTTGTCAAGATGTTCTTATTCTTAGTAGTTCAAACACTGCTTTTGCTGTGAGCACAAAGAATTGATTGCTTGTGAGCAAACATCATCTGTGTTGCCACAAGTATCCAACAGCCTTAAAGAATAAGAGTTCTGTCTCTGCAGAACTCTGTCAGAAGCACCAACACACAAACTCCCAAAAACAACTCACAAAAACTGATCTGGCAACATCCAATGAAGTTACTCTCAGATCCCCATTTATGCTTAAATCCAGATGGTATCACTTTTTTTTTTGTTGTTGTTGTTGAATTTATTTGCCTTTCAATCCTCAGATTTATGATTTGTTTAGCTCAGGATAAGAAAACAACTGCAAGCTTGATCAGTTCACCAATACACCACATATTGAAGACATTCACACATACCTTGGAGAGGAAAATTATTTAATTACTGACATCTTAAAACAAGCTGAACTGAGGGAAACTGGTCTGTTTGTCAATGGCTAAGTTATAGAGTCTAATAAGAAAGAAAAGGTGAGGCATAACCGGCTTTTAAAACGTGATTCCCGGCCATTTACCGCCCATTTCCTCCCACTCTCTGAACAGCCTTCTGTTAAGCAACTAATAAATAAAGGTCACTAGTCCCATACAATCTTTAAAAAATAATCGTGTTTGATAGTAGTTGGACCGAAGATCCTTCAGCCATGCTCTTTGCTGTGTAAATTAGATACAACAGTCTTAAACTGAAAAAATACGGTGAATAGCAAGCCCAAACAATGGGGCATGTAAATGCTCTTTGACAATGAATTGATAAAATTAATGTGCTACAGTGATGCTGTTTACTCATTCTCCTTAATGCAGCAGTATCAGACAAAAAGGAAACTCTACTTAATTTCACCACAAAGTCATCCTCCAGCTGCCAGTTCCAACTCATAATTTATTTAAATCCACACAAAGATGTACAAAACGAATGGCATTTTTATGCAGAATAAAGCAAGCGTCTCTACATTAGGTTACGGATGTGTCATATAAACTCAGGTCATCACTCGTTTAGTTCTCAGTATTCAAAACAGGTCAAATGTTATTAAGACACTTTTGTTGTGTCAAACTACTCAGTTCAATCAGAAGTATTAAAATGATTGAAAGCATTTTTATTATTGCTTTTATTTTATATTACTTACATAAATAGCTGTTCATACTTTAGTCAGCAAGCAAAGAATGGGAAGAGTTTTTTTTAAATAAATTGCAGACATGAGATGTATGGATCAAAAGTTTGACTGTAGAACTTGTCAACTAGTTATATGATGCAAAACAATAGGCAGCGGCCTGCAGGATTCATTTGGAAGAAACTTTGGCTGAATTCAAATACAGCAAATTGGGAGGTAGGAGGTTGAGTAAGGTAGCTTGGTGCTTTCTTTTATAATTTATTCAGCATAAGGATGGCCTCTATGTGCCTATTTCGTGCTAAGAAACTCGACAGATTCCCACAATCCTTTGTGTGACACGACATATAGGCACAGAACACCTAACTGAGTTTTATGAAACTATATTATTTTGTGACATGTACTCTGTGTGACACTTGCAAATATACATACCTTCATAAGTTTTGGGTTTTTTGGATGAGCTTCCGCCATTTATGTAACTTGCATTTTTTTTCTGTTTTTTTAAAGGTCATGTGGTCCAGACTTTACAATCATCATCCCTGTGTGTTTCTGTCGCGTAAATATGTCCAAAAGGCTAAAGGCTCTCCAGTTCAGTACAGCAGACTAGAGTCCCTTCTTACACACAATAGCTCTTGCTATTTACCACATGAAAGGTGAGAGTTATGTAGCAAGGAACTATAGCTAACTTTTTCTGGATTGAGCCTTTATCTCTATCAAAAACCCTGCTTCCTAACCTTAACCCAACTAGACCTGTGGAGGCTGGAAATTGTGAAATAAGGGAAAGTAATTGTTTCTCAGAAACAGAGATGTTGTTGCCAAACAACTCAGTCTGTTTCCACTCTCAGTTAACAGTTACTCTGCAGGAGTTCAGGAGCAGTTCACTGTTGGAGTGTGTTGGAGTAGTTTTCTGACAACAGTTAATCAATCACTTGGAGTCAGGTCATTTCAACCCTGTGCTAAATTTTCCTGGTATGAGAATACTGTAGAGCTAATTATTTTAAAAATGTTCTAATTGGTTGAAGTGGCCCACATTCACATTAGTGTCTCACCCAACTTTGTAGAATATTTTTAAGACTTGGTGAAGTCTGATGAAAAATTAAGTCTGCAACACTAGCTCAGGAAGGAGGGCTACCAGTGTCGTCTCATCCTTATGAGAAATATGAAATTCTCCCACAGTTCTTCTGACTAACTGTCTTCATTTCGAGCTTCCAAATTCCTGCTAGTCAGCAACAGATGGATTAATCCATACCTAAAAAAAACAGGGTTCAAGAAAACAAACATGCAGCAACAGAAAAATACAACAATAAACGCAAATTTAAGGGATCAACAAAAAACCTCCTTTTCCACTTCAACAGCCACACCATATGGTAAAATTCTTACCAGAATCGCCCAAAACCATATTTCCTATAATAAAAAAAATATATATGTCTGTATAGAAACCAGCCTTTATGTCTTTCACTTTGCATCTCAAAGAAATAGGCAACCCATGCCTTCAACAACCTCTTACAGACCACCTGCAACCAAATAGCAATGAAAACAGCTACTCTCTGAGCTTCCTACTTTGCCCATTGAAGGTCAGATTGGAATCATCTACTGTATTAATAACATGAAAAAAACCTAAGAGACAGATTAACTGCAGCCTATAATGGAGATTTTTTTCTCTTGAAAGCTGACTACATCAAAAGCTACTCTGTGTGAACTGCCGAACATGGACCAGAGAAAGCACAGGTAAGAACTATCTTAGAAGTCAAGTTATGAGATTTTAGATTTCCATGCTAAATGTAAATGCCATCTTCAAACAGTTTTATCTCCTTGGGAGAAATAATAATTACCTAGATGTCAAAATCCAAGCTTTCTCGGATAATGTTCTTTGAAATGAGACAACACTATAGCTTTTTTGGCCAGTCACTTCAGCTCTTAGCACCAGGAAGGTCTTGGTAAACCATAAAGAAAATGCCACAAAAAGAGAAAAACAAGAATCTGAAGGTTTTGTGTTTAAATGTAAAAAAAGAGAATTTGATTAGACTTGGTAGTTAGACTTTCTGTTGTACATTAGAACTTTGAAGGAATTACTGTTTTATTGTGGAATTTCTGTTGTTCTGTTGTTGTCAAGGGTTATGCTTCAAGTCACTCAAAACGAATTGCTTCCATTGTGTCATCTGTTTTAGGAGTGTTATTGTGGAGCTGCTATGTCCAGACGTTATTTCCCCACAGGAACACAAACTCTTCCATGACCTTTCAGCTTATTTCTTTCTAAATTCTAATACAGATATCTGTCTGACTCAATAATGAAACACTGCTGGACTTCAGCACTGATTTGCTACTGGTGATATCCCTTTTTGTCTTGCCACTATCTTCCATCTCCTAACCTCGAACTTTTAAGAATACAGTTTTTATCCACATTTAAATTTCTTCACAGCTTTATTGTAAAAAAATATAAAGATAACCTGTTTATGTCACTCAAAAAATAGATGGTCATGTTAACATTTTCTCAATATTCTTCACATTGAACAAGATTCAGCTGCACTTTTAAGTGAATATAAAAGGTTTGTGTGACATATTTGACTGGCCTTTTCTTATCATAATGAGATCTCAGTAGCTGCTGATCTGTGGATTTTGCAGGAATAGCTGCAGTCTTTGCCAAACTGCAGTATTTCAAGTACTAATGTCGTCTTACTAGAGGTGGGTAGGGTACCCAAAGAGTGTACTCAAGTAAGAGTAGCACTACTTTAATGTTTTTTACTCAAGTAAAAGTGAAAAGTCCTCATCGAAAAAATTACTTAATTAAAGGTAAAAAGTATTTGGTAGCGCTGATTTAATGTTTAGAAATAATTCAGACAGACCTATAAGGGTAAAAAACACAGAACTGTATCCTTAATTTATAAACATCTATTGGAAAATAGAGGCACTAATACT
>JAUZNJ010036122.1:0-11979 GCA_034780135.1 Jordanella pulchra
AGGAACACAAAAATGAAATAAAGCTGTAGAAAATTGGTATGCCTACAAGCAAAGCAAACAGGTAATATAGGTTTTTGAAGGAAAACCTGTGGTTAAAGTGGTGATGAGATGTCAGGATAATGTTGTCATAGAAACAAATAAAAAAGCAGCATCTTTCAGGTGAAATGCTGATAGGCAGCTTTCCACATCTCCCTGACAGAGCTTTCCTGTCAGAGAGCAGAGCGCTGTAGATGCACACCTGTATTTTTCCTCCCATACCTTCACATCCACCTGTCACTCAGCTGTCTGGCTGTTAGCCTTGCAGAAAAAGGAGATTGTCTGGTGGCAAACAGACAACTGGGAGTGCTTTTACTTGTTTGAGGGCACAGGAAAAGTTTATAAAGCTGGACAGATAATTTTATTTTTGTTATCTGTAAAATGTTTCATTGCAGCTGAAAGAAACACTGTGAGTATTGAATATGGAGTGCTTTAACGCGGCAGTTAATTTAGGGATCATTAGAGCAAATAGGGTGAATACAAATCCATCGCACATCATCGTAGGGAGCAACAGTGGCATAGGATGCAGGAGTTCACTCTGCAAACTGCTGTAATAAAAAATAAATGAATTAATCGAAACAAAATTAAGAGCATGATAGATATAAATGACCTTGATAATTATGCTTGCATGCTTGTTTGTTTTCCTCATATTTCCCTCTCTTTCTACTATAGGTTCAGGTTTTACACTGGTACACCTTCCTCTATAGCTTCATTTGTTAGCAAAGGAGCCTGACTGAGGAGTAGCGAGACAGAGTAATGCTAGTTGAGATTTTGGAGAGAAATATGACAGCTGCATTGTGGGAGCACTCTGAAATCAAACAGAATGACAATATTACGATTTACAGCGATAATTTCTGGGACAGTTTATCATACAGCAACATTCGCTATTGTGACATGCCGATGCAGGGGGCTTAGCCCTGAAAACAAGTCAAACACATGTTGACCACTGCTGGAGCAAATATAATTTTAAACATATATACAAAGAGCAAAATCAGTGTTATAACAGACAGGGACAACAACACTGTGAAAATCAAAAAGCTGAGGTTAAAGGGTCACACTGAAACACTTTCTCCCTGAGAATGTTGTGCTCCAGTTCAGAGCTGTGGGAAATGGGAGTTTATACAATTACCTCACATTGATTTATGGGCACAAGAGTAAAGATGGGGAAAGGATGAAAACCGAGCTGCTTGGAGAGGCTCCAAAATGAAGTCTCTAAAGAAACACAAGTCAATAGATTCTGACCACAAAACATGATGGATCTACTGGCATTTGTGGGTCAGAGAAACATGTGATATGATAATAAGATAAAAAAAAGAAAATCAGCCTCACCTCTGTTAATTTAAAGTTGTCTCATCAGAGGGAAATGTTTCCAGTTGTCATGCTTGAGCAGATCCTGCTGATGCCAACTTTAATAATTATTTGGCCGGTGATAAAACTGTAAGCAATATTCTAAAAGGTTGAATTGCTGTTTTACTGAGGAAACATAATTCAATCAGCCTTACCATAAACATAAAATAAATAAACAGCCGATGTGGTGCTCCTTGGCTATAAAACACGACTATGTGTTGAGCAGAGCTGGTAAATTTATGATAAAGCTCCTATTTAAAAATTCAAATCTTGTACTTGATCTAAAAAATCTGAGCTGGTGTATTGTTTACAGCTGAAAACAACACACCAGTGTAGCAAAGCTTCAATCCCTAAAGATCTTTATTCAAACTGTCAAAATCTAGTGAGAACTTAGGTGGTGACATGATTTTTTAAAATGCATTGGGTGCATTACTGATGTCAGGGGAATGGAAAACAGGTGGATTACCATAAAGACGAAACAAAAATGAAATTGATCCCACAGAACTCTATTCACATATAAAGGCAACAAAAGCGAACAAGACTTTTGGCATTTGAAAATAAATTGCCTTTCTGAGTTGAATGTTTGGGGGGGTAAACAATCTTAGCCTCAAACATCAAACACTATTTATGTTTTACCAGAAGAAGGGCACCTTTTCATCTATTTATATCCACAGCCCTCACATTAAAAGGTCTTTAAAGTACGTAAGCAATTAAAGAACTCTTGGAATTTTTACTGCATAAAGCTAATTTTGATAGCAGAGTCTTTTTAACTCTGATGTAGCACTTTTAACCATTAAATAAGTTTATCCTTCAAAATATTTTATTAATGCTAATTAAAATGCTGTTTTATACATTATATTCTTTAAGATCTATGTACTAACTAACCATATATTTAAGAGCCAAACATATTGTCTCAATGCAGGCCCATCTAAGAATATCACAGAATATCAAAATATATACCTATTTCAGAAATTCCCTCAAAAAATGTAAGCAAAAAACAGCAATTCATTAGAAAGTATGCTCCTTCATACAATATAGTATCTAAGCATATAGAAGGAAAGTTAAGTGGAAGGGGAAAGTATGGTATAAAAAGGAGCAACAGCTATTACCCCAATCTGGAAAGGACAGGGGACATGTTTGGGGGAGACACACAAAGCACAGAGTGCAACTTCAGTCAGTGATTCAAGAGCCCCTGCACATTGATGTATCACTACACAGGTATTTAAGTCTTGGTGTTAGACCCCTATTGAAGCAAAGAAAATGTTAACTACATCTCACCCTGATAAAGAAGATTTGATCATTGCTCAGTGGAGCAAAGTTCTCTTTTTGTTTTAGATTAAAAAACATTCCACATTTCCAACAGTCTGGAGGAAAAGTGGGGAGGCACAGAGAGAGAGAAGTCTGGAGAGCCAAGTCACCTGCTTGTGTTGGTCCACTGTGTTTTGTCATGTCCACAGTCAAAGCAACCATCTTTTAGGAAATGTAAGATGCTTTCCTGTTTTCCTCAGCTGAGGAGATTTATTGAGATCCTAGTTTCCTTTTTTCCTGCATGCTTGGCACCTCTCCACACTATCAAAGGTACAATGTTAGCACCTTTATTTACTGATCATCACCAGCAAACTCACCTGACTTAAATTACAGAGAAACTACAGAGTGTTGTACAAAAGAACAATGAAAATTACCTGAAGGCTATTATTACACCAACCAGGCTTTCTAAACACCCTAGTAGAGCCACAGGCTGATCTCCTCCATCCCAGGCTACACCAAAGCAGTCATACAAGCAAAAGTTGTCTTAAACCAAATACTGAGTGCATGTTCTGTACAATGCCCTGATATGTCTCTATCAAAACCAGTCTGAATTGGTTTTATGTAGAATTAGATTTTTTAGAGTTTAAATAAGAATCTTTTAGTTTTAAGGTACACTTACTGCAGAATAACATCTTAAATTATAATATATGTTTATAGAATAGAATAGAATAGAATAGAATAGAATAGAATAGAATAGAATAGAAGTTCCCTTTATAGTCAAATTGTGGGGAAGGTCAGGTGTGTCAGTGCCAAACCAAAAAATAGTGTACAGGTCCACAAAACACAAAAATGTATGAAAGTTTAGAAGATTTGTACAGAAATGAATACATTTATTTGCAGTCAAATCAAAATGAAATGCATCTTTATCAGGATGTAAAATGTTACTGATTATTTTTTTCTCCCAGAAGATGGATGTTTAAATAAAATAGGGGGATTGCAGTATGTATTCAATACCAAAGGCTGAAGAACTGCGGAGGGAGATATGGCTTTCTTTCATTGCTTTTAAAATCTTAAGCTGTCAGTAATGTCTCTAGCTTCTTGGAAGAACAACAGACCAGCAGATTGAGCCAAAAGCAACAGAATAAGCTCCCAGAACTGGAGAGCAGGCTGAATAGTCGAAGTGGGTGTTTTAACAAGCTCACAGCACCGGCAGCATGGTTGTTTTAGACATGGTGAAAGTATTGAAGCTCCTCCAGAAATAGTTTGAGAAAAGGAAACTTCAGACATCTGTTCTTTATCAAATAAATAGTAAGGCATCCATTTTTCAAGTTGCCAGCACGGATGAGTAATGCTGCATTTTAAAACAGCTCTAACTACTGCATTTTTTAAAACGTTATAGTTTCCTTTGTGAAAGATATTAGCTCCAGTTTTAGGGATCAAACACATCCATCTGAGTAACTTTCTGTTTTGTCATTTGTATCATTAAAACAGCAGCTTGGAGCCACAAGTGTACGAGGTGAATGATTTTTTAATGTGTCTCTTCATAGTTACGAAGCCAAAAGAACATCAACTCAGTCAGGGGGCTTTCAAAAAACACCAACAAAATTACTTTGGCTTCAGCATCCGAGCATTTCATCTGGGATCTGCGTCCTGCCAAATGTTATTGGGAAACATAATCTGAGCCCATTTCTCACAGGCGCACGCTTTTGGAGATTTTCCTAAACCTAGTGTTTGGGTGGGAAACACTTCCGAGCACCGGAGAAAGGTGGTCGACATGAAGCTGGACGACTAAGACACCTGGTATGGGGCTTGTGAGAAATCAGCAGGAAAGCAGCCAAGATCACCTGGTTTTCCTTTCTCTTTATTTTTATTGAGCACCTAAATCAATCAACATTTGAGAGATTTTAAAATAAGTGAGCAAGGACACCAGCCGAGCCTATACAGCCTCTGATATACACATTCAGGAAAAAATTTTCAAACATTTAAAACCAAACTTCTTTAATAAACATCAAATGGTTTATTAAAGTCCGGATGCATTTCCAGCGCAGTGGATTCAATTTTCTCTGTTCTTCAAAGGAAAGAGCATCCAGAGAATTGTAGACTAAGTAAAAAAGGGAATTAGACTTCACAGTTTGAATGTGTTTACTCTAAAAGCTATTAGAGAAGAAAATCAGCTGTATCTCTTCATAGAAAACCCCAGTTCCTTCAGGAAGTTCAAAGGCAGATCTAAAATGTGAGAGCACTCCTTCCGCACTAATGGCATGCTTTGCTTGTGGCTGTAACACTTCAGCTGGCACTGACCGACTGTTTGCCCAAAGGACACAGGCCCTGTTTTAGTGCGCTGACCTGCGAATGCTGTCAGGAGTGCTACGCTTTTAAAAAGAGCAGAAGGTTAAAAATTTCATAAGCCACCATCAAAAAAGCATGAAGCAGTGGGCTACTCCGTCTTTCCGTCACATTGTTTTCCCCAGTGAGAAGCAAGGGAGAGAAAAAAAATCCTAAACCCTTTTTGTTAAAAGGCAAAGGCTCTTGTTTAATCAGACTATTCAGATCAAATAATTCCTAAACTTTTAAAACCTACTGTTTACTTTCACTCTGCACAAACACCTTTCTGCATCAATGAATGATGCTGGACCACATGGGTACCCTGATCTTACTTGACGATGACACTGTAACTTCTTCATCACAAGCAACTGGAAGAAAAGCTTTGAATCTAAGCAGAAAACAACTAATAGATACACACACTCCTATTAGTTTATATGCATCTCCTTTCACCCTTCTCAAAGGAACAGTAATCTCTCTTTAAGATTCTAGAAGAGATATTACTTTTAAAGGTTATAAGCAGTAATATCTGTCACAAAGAGATACTCTGTTGGTCTATATTACAGCATTAAAAAGCAATCAGTAAGTCATTCACTGAAGGATTACTTCTTTCTATCAGGAAGCTACGTGGTCATTTTATATGAATGCAGTTTGTGGAAGAATAAGAGTGGAGATTTCAAATATCCATCTGAATAAACAGTTTATCTTTAATCAAACTAAGTGAACTAATCAAATGAAGGCTGTTTTCATTTTTGGACCAGATGTTTTGCTTCTGTTGGTGGTCTTCATTTTGGTTTTGGAGTTATAACCAAGATAGCAAGCAACATGTTAATAAAGCGGGAGCTTGTCTTTAACAGTTGAACAAGAGGAAAATAGTTCTGCAGGGTTTGACATTGTGAAATGAATGTAGCCAGGTAAAAACATACAACACAGCAATATCAAACTGACTAATCAGTCCTGATTAGTCAGGGATTCTTCTGGTTCTGATTCTTTTTGTGCCTCAGCCTCAGTCTCAGAACACCACTGCTCGTATCCACAAAAGCTGCTGGGAGAGGAGATGCCACGCAGGCTGATCGGCCAGATCAGAAATATCATCTGAGAAGTATGTCATATAGCATGGCATATTATTTCACGTTTTTATATGGCCTATGTGATTCAAAAATAGCTTTGAGCTTTTAACAATGTTATAATGCTATCCCTTCATTGAAATCATGACTTAAGTGTTTAAATTCGATTCATGCGAGTCTCGGTAATCTTCATGAATTGTGCTCTCGGAGCAACACGGTTGAAAACGAGTGGCCATGACTGATCCACATATAGCAGTAATTTCCCCTACACGAAGCACTTACTTTGACTACACTACACCTGCACAGCAGACCTCCCTCGACACCTTCTCCAATCGGAGATCGGATCAGGTGATGTGAAGCAGGATCCTGATCCCTTCTGCTCGAAAGTGAGAGGATATTTCTCTTTAAACATCTAATCTGCACAGTGACATAAACTGTTCTTTTTTAAGTTAATGTATAGCCTACGTAAATAATATTATTTTTTTAGCTGCAGGAGGTCTCAGAATTAACAGGCTTCCCTAAAGAAGAGCCTAATCAGTAGAAGTGGTTTATTACCTGCTGCAGCTACTCTGTAGCCACATCATAAGTTAGGCAGCACTCAAGGCAGCACCCATGTCGTTTGAGGAAGAAAACTAATGTTTCCTAACAAATGAATACTCTGAAGTGCCTAAAACAGTATCCCATCATATGTTTGCCTATAGTTGGATTCAGAAGGCTTTAAAAAGCATAAAGTAGAACCTTTAAGCTCAGAGAAAAAAAAGAATGAAAGATAAAGTGTACTCCTTTCCGATCATCATTTCTTTATAAAGCGCTTTAAAAAAAAACAATGAACACAAAAGTGGTGTAAAAGTGAATATAAAATAATACAGAAAATAAAAAGAACAAAAAAAATCAATAAGTAATAAAATAGAAGATTGAAAAAACAGTAAAATTAGTGATTAAAGGCATTCAAGAAACAAAAGAGTGGCCTAATGGTCATGCTCTCTGTAATTAAAAGTTAGTTTAAAAATACCTTTTCTCAAAGAGATGTATTACTTAAAGATTTTGTCAGACCTCACAGAAAGAGAGACTATGTTTGAAAAACCTTACTAAGCCTAGTCAGAGGAGAACTGAGCTTTAAAGAGAACTATAATATCAAAAGTTCACCTGAAGATGTGATATAAAAGCTGCATAAGGTAAAGACCAGAACATTGAAAGCTTTGAGAAAAAAGAAAAGGTTTGAACACAACTCTAAAACAAACAAGAAGGCAGTGGAGGGAACAAAGAATCAGGGTGATATGTTCTAGTTTTCTTTATATCAGCTGATTTCCAACATGTAGTAGTTTTAAATAAAGAAACAACTGCATTTCAAAAGCCAAACGTTTTCTGTGCTAATGCCTAATTCAGGTTAGGAATAGCCAGAAACATAATATGGATAACTTTAAAACTTTTCTCAATTTTAAAATTGTAAAATCCAAACAAACAAAGCTCTTACAAACATTTAGATTCCTGTATAAAAGAAACTGTATAGAATAAGAAACTGTATTACCAGGACTAAACGACACAGCAAAACTTAACCAGGGCTTTAAAAGAAAAAAGAGTTGTGATGAAAGAGTCTTTTTCATACTAAATACCAACTGCCTCTAACCTCAAACATCTTTCAACAAACCAAAGTCCAATATGAGATCATTAGCCACCTTCTCTCCCTAAGTTTCTCCAGGTAACTGCTGTAACCTGCTGAGAAGAAAACTCTGATCTATGCCACTAACTCTTGGGCGGCTGACAAAGGAGCCCATATGTCTAATGGACCCGTGGCAAGTCTTACTTTGTGAGAGGGAATATAACTTTGCTGCTATCCCACAGGAGCTGCATGGAGTCATGCTGTGGACGAGGTGTGTGGGCTACAAAGGCAGCAGAAAACACAGTGAGCCTAGAGGAAAGAAAATGGAGAGCCTTTTTTTTAGCTACTTACTCTAACCCATACTGGAAACATGCAAATACAAATGCACATAACGAGCTAGAATAAAATTATCCCAATTACTTCTGCTGAGGTTTGAAATATTCACCTTCAAGTGAAAATGATCTTTACTCGGCATGTATTTAAAACGTGCAACACAGATTGGAGGTTTAAATAAAAAGATGCTCCAGTTTCAGCTCTATTTTAGCTGCAGGCACTGTGGAGAGATCAGGGAGTATCATTATCACTGCTGCTGACATTAAAGTGTTATTAACCGGGCAGGACACACCTCCAATCATTTTGAAAATACGTTTTAAGGAAGCACTCCATAATTTAGCCACTTTGGACAAGTCAAGAAAGAAAATAAAGCTAAGTCAGTTATTCAAACTAACAATCCTCAATGTGTCTATAAATCCATTACAGCTGCAACCGCAAAGGTTTATATCATGACTAAACGTTTGCAAAAGAAAGTTGGCATGTAAACATCCACCCACGACTTGCATTTCATTTGTACACAACAATGATGACCCCATTACTGGTATCACCATTAATAGGCCCATCCCTACAAAGTGTTTGCTCCAAATTACCCAATCAATTTGGGACAGGAGCAAGTTTTTATTTGTAACAAACAATTATCTTGTCACATAAGGCTGTGTATTGGATATTTAGTGAATATAAATCAGCAGGATTTTTTAAAGGGGCTACAATCCAAAGTAGGCACAAAAGGTGAGGCACAAATACGCCTGTTATCAATACCTGTGTTGACTGGTAATGTAATTTCTAACGATATAATGTAACTGTAGAAACAGAGATGGAAAGAAATCTCCTGCGGAAGAGTGCCTTGGTACAGAGAAGGACAAAGAGGTGTGGCTATAATGCAGAAGCTTGGAGAGAGTCCCAATTTATCTGAAAAATGCTTGAGTCAGGAGATGGGAGAACCATTAGGCCCAACGACTCACAATGAGAAGCAGTAAAACCAGGTCTGAGTCAAGCATGGCCACCTCCCAAAAAATCTGTCAGAGAACAACAAGATATGGTACTGTACAAGATATGAAAGCTGTTAAATCCAGTGGTAAGTCTCTGTATTAATAAGTCTAGAAATGTTCCTGCAGACCTTTCTACATGTGAAGAGAGAAAATACAGTAAACTACTGCAATAAAGCTGCTGCAAGTATATGTTGCACTTTTCACAAAATTGTACAGTTCAGAGAATGTCAACAAATGATCAAATAAGCATATCATGATTTAATAAAGAGTTTCTTTTCTAACTTAACCCTCCAAAAATTAATAAAACTTATATCCTCATTACACTATTTTGTATCTGTTTTGCTTTGCAATTTAATGCGTATATACAGTATGTTATTATCATGCTCTGGCATTGCAAAGCTATTATTGGTAATGCAGTATGCAGTAATTATACAATGTGCTACAAAAAAACATCTAAAGAAGTTTAAAATTCAAATAGGCTGAACTGATCATATTTCCTATGACAAAGGAAGTCAGAATAATAAGCCCTCAAGTTAATTTTCATACATAAATATGGAGAACTACTTTTCTCCGTATTAATATTTTATTTCACTCAACAAATGGTAAGATCTTCCAGGTAGTATGTTTTAATTTAAAAATATAAAACTCATCTGTAAGCTACAGTGCAGGACGGACAAATAATAACCTGCCTAAATGGATCAAATGGAGTGAAGCCTTTTTTCTACAATTATGTGAATGGACTAACAGATTATTCTAACAAAAACACACCCTGCCTTTGTCTGTAAAAGTATTACCAGTAGTTTTATGCCTACATTAGATCTAGTGCCTTTTTACATTTTTTTTAGTGATGGCCAGAAAACATGAATCACAATTCCCGAAGGAATCAATAGGAGACAATGAGAGGTGAGAGGAACCCAAAAAAGGGTAATTAATGCCGAGTACTGACTAAAACTCTATTTTTGTTGCATTGTTAATTTAGTTAAAACACTCCAAACTGAAAGTCTGAGGATATAGACCAGTTCACCCTAACTCTAAGCCTTTTTTTAATCTTATTGAACAAGGATTTCTTTATAAGGGATTCTAAGATCTACAGGCCACTAAAATAACAGACAAGGTTTATCTGCTTTCATTTAGATAAGAACCTACTTCTTTAACCCCCCCCCCAAAATCTGCCTGTGGTATTTCAAGAGTTGCTCTAGAAGGTTCTAGCTTATCCGCAATTACTGTATATGTTCAAAATAAGAATGCATCTATTGTTTTCTTGGATAAATCCAGGAAACTAAATCAATCATCTATTTTTTTCCCTACTCAGTTAGTTTATAAGCAGCAGCATAGAGCTTCAAACTGGTTAATAAATAAAACATGTGACAATGAAAACCAGCTAATTTATGCAAATACACAAGCAAGAAACATGTCTTATTAGAGCCCTGCATATTGAAAACTCAGTGTAAAGCAGTGCAGAAAACAAATAAGAACAATGCAACTAAATGCTCATTCGTAGTGCTGATTTAATAGTACAACACATTGTTTCAACACTCAATTTAATAGGGGCCAGTCTGGCGATGCATACTACACAAAAACATTTATCATCTCGGAAATAAAAACCAGCAGCTCATTTTAACCATTGAAAGGATGGGGAGGGGTGTGCTTTATGCCATCTCTGGCAGTTGTGCACCTAAACTTCAGCATCATTCACCGTATCAGAGCTACACACGATCTATCTGAAGCCAGGCAGGTAATTCCCCCCACACGTCAGACCCGTGTCACATATCTCGACAGCTGGCCCAGTTTAAGCCCCTCTCAAAGCTTTGAATACATCTCGAGGATGAAAAGAGCATGAGGCGACGTAGAATCCCTGCGGCAAAAAAGCCCTGAGATTTACTGAACGTGCTCACTCTGTGTAATGACCTCAGCCTTTAATAGATACCTGTGAAAAATAGTTTGTTAGTTCTGGAAAAAAAAATATGTAAAAGGAAAGGGATGGTTGTGGGGAAATTTCAAGATCATTTGTCCCATCCTGAGATGAAGCTGAGAGTTCCTCCCCCATCTAAGAGCAAAATCCTAAGCCTATTGGAGGGTCCGCTATCTCCCCAGCACAGCTTGTCGAATACATACCTTTTACCTCATTACCTGCTCAGCGCAGGCATTATTAAGGGGAAAAAGGCGTGAACGCGAGATAAGCAAAAAGAATTCTTGGGTTGAGCACAAACAGCCATCCTGCTTCCTCCTGATAAAAAAGGAAGCGAGGCCCCTCAGCTTCCTGCTCTGTGTGAACTCTGGATGTTTAGGTCCCTCACAACTTCCTGACCCTTATGGAGACACACAACGGATAAAGAGTTGCACGGAAGTGTGAATAATGTTTATTCTGAATCAGAGCTTATTAAACTGGAGCCCTGCTGAGGATAAGCAGAGGGCAAAGTCATTTCGCCATTTGGCATTTATTAAACCATTTTAAACAATTGTTCTGTTTTTAAAAGGTTTATTGTTTGTCTATTAATACCATTATCATATATCATTTCCCAAAAGGCTAACTCAATAACTGGTTACCTTATGTATCAGACAGTGGAAATTATACAATTTGCAATTTTCTAAGGCACTGATCTTAACCTTTAGCCACTTTGTACCTACCTTGGTACTATACTTAGTGTCACATATGTTAGAAAGCCCATTGGTACCCAGACTGGTAATTTGAGGCTAAAGCTTTAGGATTCTGTAGTAGCTCCCACTGCTGCCAAACACCTCTGCAATATAATGCTAACAATATGTCACAATATAAAAACAATATAATTACTGAAAAATGACCATCCTGCTTATGCCTTTAACCAACCGTTTTTAACAGGTAGACAACATCAGAGTGTCTTCAGTCAGAGGCAAGTTCAGTTCTTTATTTGAACGTAAGAAAATCTTGAAATAAAAACTGGTCACCTTGATACTATGCAGAAGATGAGCATCAGGGAGGTCAAAGGCAGATTTTTTTTCAGAAGTAGAAGCTGAAAATTGGCACGTGGTGGAAAGATTCATGGCTGCATTAAAAAAG
>JAUZNJ010036123.1:0-11978 GCA_034780135.1 Jordanella pulchra
TATCTATCTATCTATCTATCTATCTATCTATCTATCTATCTATCTATCTATCTATCTATCTATCTATCTTTCTATCTGTCTATCTGTCTAGCTGTCTGTCTGTTCTCTCCCTCTGTTCCATGTACCCAAACTGTACTTTATGATTGTGTGTAGGTGTTTGCCTGTATTATGGAGCAGTGTTCTCTGAGTGTTTGGAAGGCCCAGCTGCTCTCACTCTCATTCTCTCTTGAAAAGCCTTCTTTAATTGAATTATTCATGTTTTCACATCACCGGAAGCCTTTATCTCTGCACTGCCCCGCAAGCTGTGTCCAAACAACTGTTCAGATTGTTAGTTTGTTTTCCTAAATCTCTCCAAAAGGAGAAGCGTTCATCCCCAGCAAGAGGGTTTGGGTAGTGGAGGATCAAACCAGCCTTTGAGGGTTCTGTGCTCCCACAAATATAACACATGCAGAACAGTTTGGACCTCCTAGAAAGTACTGTGTTAAGGTGGGAGGGATGCTGGGATATAGTGGGCATAGTTAGTGCCAATGCATTAATTCTGCAGAAAGACCTTCCTAACTTAATCAAAAGAAAAACCAAACTGGCTCTTTGTAAAACATTTGGTCACATTATTTAAAAAATATGCCAGCCATGCGCAGCAGCAGTCATGCTAATTAACAGCACAACTCCCAGGGAGTCAGTCTAGTTGGATTTTTAAAGTTTACTAGTTGGTCATACTTTACTAATTTTACTGAGGTGGGGAATCGTGTCAAATGAGTTATTCATTTTATGAATAATCTGAGAATTGACTTGGAGTTTGAAACTCGAGACTTGAATAGGACTTGTACCTGTTTAAAAGACATTATATTTTCCAGAAAATATGAAGTTTATTAAACCTGTTGTTTAAGAACCATAGAGCATTAATTCATTTCACTCATCCAAATGTAACAAAAGCCAACTGCATCTACGTCTTCACTCTGTATGTAATAATGCATGAGCTGCATTAAAGTCGATAAAAATAACCAGTTAAAAAAAAATGTTCTCAAGTGTAATTTATTTTACCTACACAAACTTGAATGTACTCAGTAAAAACAAAACATGCAAGAATAGAATCACAAATGGAGACACAACAAACTCCAAATTCTTCTGATAAAAGTCTGACTTTGTTAAGCCTGTCATGCATCCTGTTTCTGGATGCATGGGACAAAAACCACACTGCTCCTCCTTGAGTCAACCAGACTTCCCTCTCCACTTCCCTGACATAGGCTGAGCAATGAAGCGTGATCCCCATATAGCTGGAATACCTCCTCTAGTCCCCCCCTCTTATAGAAATAAATCACCACCCAGTCTGCCAGTCTAGAGCAGACCTTTGTTTTATATCTTTCAGTAGAGAAAGGAATTTATAAAATTGGATCCTTTATTTGCATGTTTTATTTAATTAAATCATGTTCAAATTAATTAAATGTATTTCTATTGTGCCAATTCTAAACACATGTCATCTCCAGGCTCTTTATTCAGATCATCCATTCAGATTGGTTAAAGTTTTCTATCTGTGGAAATTTGACTGACTGTATTCAGCGATTTACTTTGTTCTTCCTGGGTAAGCATTTAAAGAATGTGGACACTTCATTTTGTCGCACCTCACACCCAGCATGCATGCAGCAACAGTGGAGAGGAAAAACTCCCTTTTAACAGGAATAAAACTGCACCAGAAAGACAACCAGATTTATTGTGAGCAGCCTTTTAGTATATTAAAAAAGTAACGGTAAACTGGCTCCACAGTGGCTCTCGCTGGGAAAGACACGGCTAAACAGATGAACCCTGAAACAGTATTCATCTCCAGAGGCAAATATATCTTATATAGTAAGTGACATTAAAGGCTGAGTTCATAGTGAAGTCTAGGAGAGAACAACAACTAAACACTGGAAAACAGGCTCATCGTTATCTATAATTGAAGCTGTTGATGGCAGCATCTGCCCTGCAACAGACTGGTGACCTGTCCAGGGTGTACCCCACCTTTCACCCATAGACTGCCTGAGAGGCATCGGCCCCACTGCGACCCTGACAAAATAGGCGGGAGAAGATGGATGGGTGGATGGCAGCAGCCATGCTAATATTTCGGTCCAAGATGGTTTCACAGCCAAACAAAACCAGGCCAGATGAAGCTACCATGACAAGAAAGAGCAAAGAGACAGAATAAATTAAACTAACAAATACTGAAGAATAGGCAAGTAGAGGTAAAAAGAAACAAAATGATGAAAATTGGCCTCTGTGTCCTCCAGCAGTCGAAGCCTATAGCCGCATATCTATAGAGATAGGTCGGGATAATCTGAGCCAATCTAACTAAAAGCTTTGTTTTGAACCTAGCCTCAGGGTGTCTGCCTCACAGACTAAAACTGGTACTTGGTTCCACAGGACAGGAGCCTGATAACTGAAAGATCTGCCTCCCAATCTACTTTAAAAATTCTAGTAAACACAAGTAAACCTGCAGATTGAGAGTGAGGTTCTCTGTTAGGAACATAAGGAACAATCAGATCTCTGAAATAAGACGAAGCTTGGTTATTTAGGGCTTTATATGTGAGAAGGAGGAGTTAAATCCCACCAATAATTTTAAATCCTGTGCTTATATTTCACAATAGTCTAATATCTGTGACTAAACCGGCAGCTCTTACCTAAATGCCACATTGGGAGAGATACTCTAAAAAGATATATTTAGATCTAACCCACACAGTTACGTTTTTAGCACATTAATAACTTCTGCAGGTATTCCAACCTGAGGCTGGAAAACAAGGCAGATTGGTTTCGAAATCATTCCAGGGGCTGAGATAAACGTTTGTGACAATTTCAACACAATAACAACACAAAAGCAGTAAAACTCTCATAAACTGACAACAGAATTTATGGTTTGGATATTGGGAGTTTTTTGTTGTTATTGTCCTCTGTTTGTTTGTCTTTTTATATAATGAAAATCCTGTCAGCCTGTTTAAAGATGTCACATATATGCAGCTCTACCTTCTAAAGAGAAACTTGCCTGCTGATGGAGCTGTGTGATTTTTTTTCTTTCAATCTTTCCCTCAGAAGTGACCTTATGGGCAGTAATGGACCCTGCTTGCTTCATGTACAGAAACAGCAGCCATTCAACCACACCTTATTAGGGTGACGAGGAATGTGTTAAATAAATACACAACTAGAAAAGCACCTGGAGAGTGCAGAAAGCAGCTCGTTTGTTTGTTTGTTTGTTTATCTGTCTGTTTTCAAAATAACTTGAAAAGTGTTGGATGGATTTTGTTCAAATTTTCATAGAAGGGGGGTATTATAACCATGGACAAATGATTACATTTCAGTGACGTTCTTAAGACTGTTTACTGATGAGTCTGTTATGTTGGCCATTTTAAATGAAAGGAAATGTGGAGGAGTCGTGATCTTTGGTTTCACTTATATTATTTGCATAATTGTTTCCTTTGATATTAAAATCCTCCTGTTTGAATAGAGACATTTTGTTGGTCGTCAGGTTTATTCTGTGAGAGAGAAAGAAATGAAGTGAATCAGTGGTGTGACACAGAAGCATGTTGGCATGAGGCACGGAGGGACAGGTGGCTGTTAGACAGGAGGCATTCAGCAGCACAGAACAGCTCCTGTTTCTTTGGATGCTAAAGAAAAATAAAGCTACTGAAAAATCCCAGAATACTGATTTAGTGAACTAGAAGACATTGTTGTGTTTGACCATTCAGACTCCGGTATTAATCCTGGTCCCTGGTTTCAGTTTTGTGCTCACCATGGCATATGGTGGGGCATCACAGCGTTCACTGAAACACCCACAACAAGGGCGCAGCTGTTACTCTTGGCTGTTGACTAGTAAGTGAGAAACAGCATATTTCAAATACTTTTTGCTGCTTTATATTTTCCTACTGAGCTGCCAATACCATAACAAACAAATTAACTTGTTGCTGGTTGTAAAAGGGGAAACCAATATTTACCTCTTGGTAAAACACTACAAGGCAAGAACAACGTATCTCTCTGAATTTAATGTATTTAATCACAAAAGAATCAGAATCAGAAAGCCTTTATTGTCATCATATTCTACAATGGATACAATGAGAAAAGCATCGTGTTTACTGATAAAAGTGGCCCATTCTTATTGAACTACTAGTATACTGAAGTGTAATCGCTCAGTATACTAGTATAATAAAAGCATTGAAACTGCAGGGTTGTTTTTTGTTGTTGTTTATTGGACTTTGTTCTTCACAGGAGCCATTGTTTGAGGACAAGAAAGATGAAAATGAGGCAATGGGCAGAGTGGATGAAGGAGTAGAGGAGTTCTTCACCAAGAAAATCATCCCTGACTATGCACTGTAAGTTCCTCTGAAAACTAAAAACTAGGGCAAAGCACCAAAACCAAAATCATATATTGAAACCCAAAACATGACATTAAAAAAGCTTATAAAAAAGATCCCTGATAACAAAAGCAACCCAGAGCAAATAAATTCCTGTAGTAAAGTTTCTGCTGAATGTCTTTGCTATTTTCATCATTCAGCGTTCTTCTTTGTGTCACATCAGCTGAGCCTTTTGATGAACTTCCCGGAAATTTACAGGACCTGAACTTTCACTACTTTTCACCCTAATTTTCAAATTTGGATTTGCTCAAGCAACTTTTTACATTTTTTTTGAAAAAAAAAAACATCAACAGGTTATACAAGTCTTTTTCTAACATATCCCATTGTTGATATTTAATGTCAGTTTAAAAAATTATGAAACAAATAAAAACCAACTCAAATGTATTGAATCAGATGTATCAGGTCAGAACTGCTTTGTTTTTAGGGAGCTTTGTCTGTTCAAACTTCACACATTGACTGTGGTGCTCCTGTTGAAGTGAGAATGAAAACCACAGTTAGATTGAAAATCATTGTGATAGCTTGCATATGGTAAGCAAATCAAAGATAAACTTCCAAAGGAATCTCAAAGAATTTGGAATTACCCCCTTCGATAATAAAATAATCTATAACTGGAGAACATTAACATTAACCAAGTTCCTCAGATCTGGTCATTCTACAAAGTCACACGTAAAAGCTGACCGCAAGATGCTGACAGAAGCCTTCAATTCCCTCAATTCCCAGGCCTTTGTCTCGGCAAATATGAGAGTCCATGACCCGCCAAGCCCAGTGATTGTTGATGATGTGAACATGAAGGCCGGGCAGAAGTTTGTCAGGCAAACCACAGCTAAAGACTGGGATTTCTGTAATATAGTTCTCTGAACATATCACAGCCAAAAACACAGAATAAAGGATCTGTTTAGTATTAACTAAATAAAGCATCGCAAGAAACAAACTTCTCACCAGCGGTATAGAAGTTGAAATGAGAGGTGGAAATGTCATTGTTCATTTATGCTTTTCTCCAGATGACCGGCAAAATATCCACCATCAGTTCAGTTTCAGATGGTAATTGAAGATGTCTTGAAATGATCTTTAAATAACATGAATAAAGCTAAACCACAGCTGGACTCTGTAACCTGAACCAGAGCAAAACATACCAGTAAACCCACCAGAGACCAGATCAGAGCTAAGAACTCATAAGCTAAGTGAAAGCTCTGAGATGACCTGAAATCGTCTGCCATGCAAGAAACTCCACAGACAGCTCAAGGTGAGCAGTGGGTCAGCTTCCTCTGGCAGATATCAGAGACAAGTACAGTAGGTGGTTATATTCAGCCAAAGGAGGTAAGGTTAGCTGTTAATTAAGTTTTTGTCAGTCCAAGACACGTTTTTGCAATGTTCCTCATTTCAATGACTAAAACAAGGTTTATTTTCTTCTTAACAGATAGATAAGAAAAAATTGGACCCTAGCATATGTGGCAATGTCTTTTTAATAAACGTAAAGGTTTTTATTCTACATTTCGCCTCACGTTATGACCTTATCTTGAAAGTTTTAATGGTGGAGGGCCACTGAATGAAGAAATCATGTTGTAGTCCTAAAAAAAGAAGCAGTTGCTGCAATGGGTTAGATGTTTAGTCTCCTTAACCCATTAATCTACCTCTTCTTTGCATATGAACCAAACTAGATGTATTTCTTTCTGTTAATCTAACATCTTAGATGCTTTTGGGGACTAATGGGCTTCAGTTGTTTGAGATGCTGCTGCTTTTATTGTATAACCTTAAACTTTGCATGGTTGCATGGTTTTATTTTACAAGCAAAGGTTTGTTCTGCCTGTTTGTAGGGTTTATTACTCCACTGTTCTCGTCATTGCATCCTCACTCCAACACATTGCCCCTCTACATTCAGGTACTTCCCAGAGGCTGTAGTACTGTCAGGAGTTGGCCGTTTATTTCAGAAATGCCATTCTCGCAAACCAGTTTTGTTATGACATACTGCGTTCTGCAAACTACTGTTGCTTGGTCTTCTTTTTTTTTCTCATTATAGATCATGATGCAGAGACGCTTATATGTTTTCTTGCAAAAAGCTTAATTAGCCTTTTGGGATAAAATTCTGCTCAGATTGAAACTACTTTGTGCCAGGACTGTCTCTTCTGGAAGGTGTGATGCCCCTACCAGGCAGAGCTTGCTGGGCACCAGGTGGGTGTGGGTCCACAGGTTCAGTGAGGCCAAGACGTTTGACAAAGGGAAAGAAGGGTTGCAAAGAAGTCACTTCTTTCAAAGGAAAACATCAAGGCATTACGAAAACATCACAGCACAAGGCTGGTGGAAAAGGTTTTTTCCTGAGTAATCATCTATTTGATTGTTTAGGGCATGGCGAAAGTCTTTTGTCTATGAAAGAAAAACCGGGACACCGTGGTCTATATGTGGTACCAACAGTAATGTATCCTGATACAACCAATGTGTAGCATTACTTTTCATACGAACAGCCAGCTTCATCTGCCTTAAACATAGAGGAGATCAAAATGTTTGCCTTTTTTCTGCGTTTACCCCAAGGCACCAGTAGGACAAAATGGTTTAACATCTATCCAGGTCTGGTACATTAGTAAATGTTAGGGGGATCAGAGAAGAATAAGGAAAATTTATATCCTAATTTTTTTTTTCAGCAAAAAAATGTTGTAGTCAACTAAAATCCAAGGTCAGTTCCACTGGATATCTTAATGGGTCAAAACCAGGTCTTTATTCAGTGTAACATGTATCAAAATGATTTTTAGTTTTTAAGTGCAAATGCAATAATTAGTTTGAGCTTATTACCAGCTAACCCTCCATCTTTGTTTACCATAGCAACACATTAACAACACGAGGTCTAAAATGGTCTTATTACTGGCTTAGCCAGCTCCTCAGTAGGACATTTATGTGTTCTCGAATATTCTCCCAGTTATACAGGTGAGTATATGACAGGTGGCTGCTTGTTGTATAGTCCTCATCTGAATGTCTTCCATTGTTCTCCTACCATCCTTTAACCCTGAATCCCTGATCATTACCATTCAATCTTCTCTCAGAGGAATTTGTGATTCATTTCAATAAATAATCACATTTAAGGTTGGTTTTAGGCCATTGTCCCTGTGGTAGAGGCATCTTTTATATGATAACTACATGTGGTGCTGTGGTGTTATCAAGTTAAATGTTGCATAAATAATGAACAGGACCTTGGACATCCTTATTATTTGACATTTAGGCATCTTTAACAATTTTTATTTAACAGGCCCAACACCTGGCAGGACCCGGGTGAGGAAAGTGGGCTGTTGGGGGGGGGGCGATGTCAGAGCCTGGCTTTGTCTGGATTTCCACTCTTTTATAACGCCTTACAGTTCAATTTAAGACTTTATATTAGGTGTAGAGGAGACGTTATGTCATCACTGTGAAACTGGATTTTACTCTTTTTAGAGCCTCTTTAATTAGTTTTTCGCAAAGTTAAGGTGGCAAAGTAGACTGTAGAACAGCAACATGGCGAGTCTGCATCAGTTTTGCTAATCGTTTTTGAGGCCTCGCCACAGAGAAAGCACCTTGCCATAATTTAGTCTTCCTCCAGTGCTTTCCTGATCCAATTTGTGTTTTCATTTCCTTTCCTCTTCAGACAAAGTTTTTTTTGCTTTTTTATGGTGTCTCTTCTTTGTCATAAACAGCCAAATTCCGAAAACCTTCTATAATCACCTGTGGGTAATGCATGAGGGGGCTTGTGGCTGTGGATGCCACTGGTCCTACATTGGCAGCCATAAAGCGGTTTGTCTTACCGTGAGATCAAAAACAGAGCCGCGAGACTGAGTTAGTGCCATAAAAGTGTGGTTTCCTGCCCAGAGACAGTATGAGGAGGAAAACAGACCTCTCAATCGTCTCAGCAATTAGATTACTATCACAATGATTTAGAGGAGGATATATTAAGATAAAAATGTTACTTAGTGATGTTTTAAGATGCATCACTGCTTTACCACAGCTGAATTATAATGCAGCCATTTGTTTAATAGCTCCTTAAATGTGTGTTTGCTCTGACAAAATTTTTAGAAAGTTCCAAGCTGTTGAATTAGCTAGGCTTAAGTCTCCGTTCTTAACCAATATCAACAACACCAAAGGCCGTTTACGACTTAATTTGGTAAAGTTTCCATATTTGTAATCACTGATTACAACAAGAGGAATTCTTTTTCAAAGTAGCCCGTCATCAGTCAGGGTTGATCAAGCTGAAAATCTATCAATACCGCTCCCCCTTAATTTCTTTATTGTATCTCTGAACATAACCCAGTTATATTTTACAGCACTTGGAGCTAGGTGTAGCATGTAGTCCTTTCTTTTATGTGTAGTCCCTGTTTTTATGTAGGGTTGGTGTCATTTGAGACAGCAAGTAGATTTAAACTCTTTACACTCAAAGCCACTAGTAATAACTAATGAGTACAAACGGCCACATTGCATCTAATCAAAGAAGTAGGACCCAATACAAGCCTTGCTTCAACTGGGACAAAGTAATCCTGATCTCTGAGAGATGATTTTGCTTTGTCTTCCATCTGCATAAATTTTAGTTTTGTGAACCTGAGTAGAGCATCTTACCTGGGTCTTGAACCAGTAGTTGTAGTACTGAGTGTCTTTCTTCTGTTGCTCTTTCTGCTGTCTCCCCACTGCAGAAAAGGCCGATGGGAGGAGTCAAACTCTACCCAAGTCCCAGAATCAAGCACCACCCCTCTTCCCTCTCCATCTGACATTACTTTATCTACCACCACCATCACCTCTCCCTCTGCTGCATCTACTGACACTTCCTTTCCATCCCCCGATGATCACTCCCTTTCCTCATCTACCACCTTTCCCTCCACAACTAGCTCCACCACCTCTACAATTCCTACAAAAAATATAAAGAAAAAGTTTGGTGATTTCTTCGTCTTCAAGAGAGCTCGAGCAGGCCGATCAGCCAAGACAGGCGGTGGGGATGGAGGACAAGGATCTGAGGGGGTCAAGGTCAAAAGGTCCTCCATTGCAGATCTCATTCGACCCCTTCGGGACACCAAAGACAGGGACAGAGATAGGGAAAGGGACAAGGAAAGGGAGAAGGAGAGGTGGAAGGTGTCAGGGGAGGATGCTAACATTTGTAATGATGCCACTACTACAGAAGGAACTGTCGCCCCAGGCCGCCATCTTGCCGAAGTTGTGAGGGAAACAGTACCCCCGGCTGAGTCATTAAGCACAACGCAATCGAGTGGGATGACTCCCCCCTACCCCACCATCACAACAAGCCCTGAACTCACCACCACTATGCTTTCTGAACTGGAAGAAGCAGCAGTTCCTGTACCACCATGCCTCAGCCCAACTCCTGCTGTCATTGCACCAACGGAGCCAGAGAGGCAGTCGGGAGATCCGTCATGTGGGGAAAGGAGACTGCGGGTGACCAAAAGACTAAGAGAAAACAAGAGCCAGAGTCTCATCCTGCTGACAGGAATAGAACCGGAGGATAAAGATAATACACCTAATAAGGTTAGTCTGAAAAGAAAACTGAAAAGATTTTTTACAAACATTGCTAAAAAAAAAAACAAATGAAGAAGAAAAAAAGAGTAAGTTTGACTTTATGTTAACATTAAGGAATGTTTTTATGAATTTATCTGTTTTAATTTTCCCAATTATTTTTACGAAACGTTACAGCTTAATTTGTATCTGTTTTTGTATATTCTGCATACTTCATTGTTGTCGACTCTTCAACAAATAGGAGGAAACAAACATCTGATTCACCTAGCTTTTATTTCTTATTATGTTTTAATGCAAAGATTACTAGGAAAATTGCTTTTTTTGTTGTTTTGTTTGTTTTTTTTTTTTAGCTTTTTACGGCACTAATGTCTCATTTTTCAGACAGTAGGCTGACAGGAAAGGGGGTATGAGAGAGGGGGGGAGACATGCGGGAAAGGACTAAAAGCCGGATTCAAACCTGGGTTGCCCGCGTAGAGGACTAAGACCACCAAAAATTGCTTTTTGTATGAAAAAAAATCCTCATATGTTCAAAAATGAAGTTTTGTTTGGTTCAGGGTGTCAGTTTATGAAATATATAAGGGACTAAGTGCTCTCTTCCTATACTTTAAGTAGAGTTGTGTAGCAGGCAGTTGCTGATGTATTAACATGAATTAACTGATCATGAGCATAATTGATTACCTTAGCTTAGAATGTGTCTTCAGATTAGCATAATAGGCTAATATATCAAATCTAAAGAAGATCATTTTGGTATCAGCTTTAATTGTTGTCACAAATACATATTTTAGTTACACAACAGTAAGAAATCAGGCGATGTGTAACTGATGTGTAATCAGGTGATTTCTAGCTATTCTAATTAGGTTCATAGAGCGTCTATTTAATAGCACCAACAGTAAATTGCATTTTTTGTTTAACTTAACAAAACACTGTTCTATCACTATAGAGTATGCCTGGTGAAAAAGAGATGTGATTCTTTTCTTCTCCAATTCTGCATATTTTCCTCAGGATTGGTAGAGGAATTTAAGGTTTAAGTCATGGTTCTTTACAATGGTGAAAGATTTCACCATGAGAACCAGGAAAAAACACAGATCCTGCCATATAAAGCTGCAGGGGAGCTGACTGATTTGCAGCAGAAATGCAAGAACATAAAAAAAATGATGGTATGCACAATTAATCTCCTTAGGTCAAAAGTAATTACGGTACCTGTTTTTAATTATACAGACAGTGGGGTTATAGGCAGTTTAGCTCTATACTGCATGTTTGCTGTGCTGTACATACAATGACTGAGTGCTTTGAAGCTCCCATTAACACCTCTGTGCTCACTCTTTTAGAAGCATGCATCTGAGAGCACATCTGGCTTTGAACAGAGGCTTCAGGTTATGCTGCACAGAATGGGAGTGACCAAAACTCCACCTGCTGATACCAAGATGTGCCAGGTAAACAGGACTGGGTGTGTTGGTTTGTGCATAAATACATCTACAGGGGAGTCTTTTTCCCTCACCCACATCATTCCAAAGCTCAACTTTAACTGAAATAAGATGGTTTATTTGATATGAAGGCTTTCATTTCATGCTCTTTGTATGGAGTAATCATTTTTTTAAAGTTCTTATTTTATTAATTTAAATATTGTAGTTTTAAGTTTTTTATGGTATCTTTTACAGAATAAAGATGAGGAGCTGAGAAAAGCCGCCTCTGAAGGTAAGTTTGAGCATCTCTATTACCCTTTCAACACACTATGGACCAGGTACCCCCAATCTCGGTCCTCGAGGGCCAGCGTCCTGCAGCTTTTAGAGGTTTCCCTGCTTCAGCACAGCTGCTTCTGATGACTACAGTTCAGTAAACGGCTGTCAATCACCTATCAATGGAAATCCGCTGTGTGCTGGAAATTGGCAGCTTTTATTAAATTGTAACTGTTTTTGCTACTTGTAGCATTTTTTCCTTTGCATATGTTTGGTGTGTTTTGCAGTGTTTTCTTATATTCGAGTTTATTTGAACTTTGCTGCTCCATATTTTTTAGTATTTCATATTTTTTCCTTTACCAGTGTTTTAGGTGGTGGATAATGTACAGGTGCTGGTCATAAAATTAGAATACCATGAAAAAGTAGATTTATTTCAGTAATTGCATTCAAAAGGTGT
>JAUZNJ010036124.1:0-11978 GCA_034780135.1 Jordanella pulchra
CTAGTCGACATCGACTCGACTATTATCATGATGTAGTCGACCTTAAAAAATATGTAGTCGTTCAACCCCTAGTATGTGTGTGTGTGTGTATGTATGCATACACGTACACACATATACATACATACCCATACATACTAAAGAGAAAAGAAGAGGTCTAAAAAATGGTCTACACCAGGACATTTCAGATGTTAAGGTCTGTATTTCATCTTCTGAAAAAAGTACTACTTGCTTCATCTAAAACTACACATAAATTTTTTTTTTCAATTATTTACCTGCTCAAGCATTTTAAAACGTACCATTTGCACTCTATGTGCCAAAATCACGCAGTACCGTGAGCATTTGCACAGCACAGTGTCTGTCATATTAATGAGACACCTACTGCTGAAGAACTCACACCAATTGATGTATTTCACTGCTCATCCAGTGAGACCATGAACGGATTCCCTTGGGGTTTAATGTGTGTTTTAACTTAACACAAAGCAGTGACAGCTTCTGCCAAACATTGTATGTCTCTGATGCAGGCATATCTTAATTTTTGAAATAAAAAAATGCCAACAAACTGCTTTAGACTCTTCATAACAGCTACAACGAGCCCAGGCATGTTTCCTACTTCTCTCACTCCCCTCACTGCCTGCTATACTTTACCATAGAAATGGGATACCTCCACATGAGCTTCAGAGTACAGCTGTTAAACTTAGTTGAGGCTCTTGAGAAAATTACCTGTTTCCCTTTACATACACTATAAAGTCATATTTATCACATCACGTTGGTAATGGCAGCTGTTCCATAACATTTCACTCCAGTGAAAGTACTGCTAAAGAAGCTTCTAGAGATAGAGAATGATGTGGGGAATGGGGAAATAAATTGATTACATTTTAGCATTTGATAGAAAAGAAAATAATTACAGGAAGGAAAAATGGATGCAAGTATGTACATATTAAAGATTGGGTACTTTTCTTTTTTTAAAGTACCCAAAATACAGCAAGACACAAAGATATACAAGGTATGGTGCATAAGACACAGAGTGGTAACCAGATTCTAAGATGTGCAGCTGATACCAAACAGACTCATAATTTTGTGTATGTGTGCAGATGTGTATATCTGATGTGATATTTATACATCTATTGACACTTTTAACGCTTCCCCTCTCCCTCTCTTTCTTTCTTAAAGTCAATGTATCTATCTGCCTCTAAATCTCTCGCTGTAACACAGAATGTTCGGAAATGGAAATGTCATTGCTGCCTAGCAACTATGTAGCAGCAAGTGAGGCTATGGTAAGAAGATTTATTTCTATTTATCTCTGGCAAATTTCACACTTACTCCTGATTTGAATAGGTGGTTTAACCAATACAACTGGTTATTTAGAAGACTGTGAATATCTTTCCCAGGGAAATATCTGTTCGAGACTTCAATCAGAAATGGTTAAGTCAAGAACAATGTCGCAATACAGTATACAATGAACCTGATGTTAGTTACGGTTAAATAACAAGAGCTACTGTTGCATTGTTAATTACACTCAACAAAAATATAAACGCAACACTTTTGATTTTGCTCCCATTTCCCATGAGATGGACTCAAAGATCTAAAATTCATTCCAGATAAACAATATTACCATTTCTTTCAAATGTTGTCCACAAAACTGTCTAAATGTTTGATAGTGAGTACTTCTGCTTTGCTGAGATAATACATCCCACCTCACAGGTGTGCCACAGCAAGATTCTGATCTGACATCATGATTAGTGCACAGGTGTACCTTATACTGCCCACCATAAAAGGTCGCTTTGAAACATGCATTTGTTTTTGCTTTATTGGGGGTCTGGGGACTCAGAACCAGTCAGTAGTTGGTGTGACCACCATTTGCCTCATGTAGTGTAACACATCTTCTTCGCATAAAGTTTATCGGATTGTCCATTGTGGCCTGTGGAATGTTGGTCCACTCTTCTTCAGTCGCTGTGCGAAGTTGCTGGATGTTAGTGAGAACTGGTACATGCTGTTGTATACGCTCGTCAAGCACATCCCAAACATGCTCAACGGGTGACATGTCCGGTGAGTATGCTGGCCATGCAAGAACTGGGACATTTTCAGCTTTCAAGAATTATGTACAGATCCTTGCAACATGGGGTCGTGCATTATCTTGCTGAAACATGAGGCGATGTTCATGGATGTATGGCACAATGGGCCTCAGGATCTCATCACGGTATCTTTGTTCATTACAAATGCCATCAATAAAATGCACCTGTGTTCTTTGTCCATAACAGATGTCTACCCATACCATAATCCCACCACCACCATGGTCCACTTGATCTACAACATTGGCATCAGCAAAGCACTCACCCACACGGCGCCACAAATGCTGTCTGCCATCTGCCCTGAACAATGCAAACAGATTAATCAGTGAAGAGAACACCTCTCCAACATGCCATACACCATCAAATGTGAGCATTTGCCCACTCAAGCCTGTTACTGCGACAGTCTGGACTCAGGTTAAGACCCCAATGAGGACAATGAGCTTCCCTGAGACGGTTTCTGACAGTTTGTGCAGAAATTCTTTGGTTATGCAAACCAATTGTTTCAACAGCTGTCTGAGTGGCTGGTCTGAGATGATCTTGGAGGTGAACCTGTAGGATGTGGAGGTCCTGGGCTGATGTGGTTACGCATGGTCTGCGGTTGTGAGGCCGGTTGGATGTATTGCCATATTCTCTGAAACGCCTTTGGAAATGGCTTATGGTGGAGAAATGAACATCCAATGCAGGGACAACAGATCTGGTTGACATTCCTGCTGTCACCATGCCAATTGCACGCCCCATCAGTGCTTTTGACATCTATGGCATTTTGCTGTGAGACAAAACTGCGCATTTCAGAGTGGCCTTTTATTGTGGGCAGTATAAGGTACACCTGTGCACTAATCAAGATATCAGATCAGCATCTTGATGTGGCACACCTGTGAGGTGGGATGGATTATCTCAGCAAAGCATATTTGCTCACTATCAAACATTTAGACCGATTTTTGGACAACATTTGAAAGAAATGTTAATATTGTTTATCTGGAATGATAGATCTATGAGTCCATCTCATGGAAAATGGGAGCAAAAACCAAAGGGTTGCGTTTATATTTCTGTTGAGTGTAAGTACCTGTGCTTAATAATAAGTAAAGTCTACAAAGTTATCAAATTAATTTTAATGGTTGATGTTATATATTTTCTAGGCAAGGTTCATAAGAATATTTTTCTTCTCAAAGGCTTCCCCATCTACACCTACTCAAAGACTTGCTCATGGAATACATTCTGAGAACAAAATGTTTCTTTAAGTGCACCACTCCAGTTATACACATGCCCACAGCTTTCTAAGACAGTTACACGTAGAAGTGAAAAAACAAGTGTAATTTATGTAGATGGAGGTCACAAAGTTCACCTGTTCTTTGACTGAATGTTAATATTGCAAGTGGTTGAAAGCAGACAATCACCTCATTTGAGGTTGCCATGTAGGTATGCAATTTCCAGGATTTTCTGTCTTGGAAGATAAGCCTATTTGAGTGCAGTTTATGAAACCTTTATGCATAATTTTAAGGAAAAAGACTTATTTTCCAGAAGTTAAAATTTCAAATCATACTGTACTTTACCTGTACACTAAGCTGGAATTGCATATAAACATATTCTGCTTCTCTATTGCAGTTTCACATAGGTTCTTGTAAAAATCTTTGCACTCTTAAATGACCATTTAAGTTACTTAAACATGTATTAATCATTATTCAGTAGTGTAGTCTTGTATTGTTCTCATAGCAGTGCCAGCAGATTGCATAAAAAAAGATCTGAAATGAATCAGTGCCACATCACGTGAACCGGTTGAAATACGGAGCATTCCTTAAAAGAAAGGAATAATCACACTACATCTCCCAGCACCCATGGAAGTGCTGAAAGCAAACTAGAGTTACAAAGCACTTTCTTAGAGCTTCGTCGTTTTTTCACTTTGTTTTGAATACAGTAGAAATGATTTTAAGATTAGGGACCAATTCTATCTGTATAAGAAGAGAGAACCTGACATTCCCTTTATACCCTTTGAGATTAAAAAAAGAGTACATCTACTAGCAACTTCCATCACAATTTCTTATCCTAGTTTTCATTAAAACTAATTTTAAAACAAATTTCAAATAAACTTAAACTTTAAATTTTAACAAATTACTATCCAATACTAAAAGTAATATAGGTTGTTGATAGTATTCACCCAAACTTTGAAGTAGGTGTTTGAAAGATGTAGGACAGTTTTTCGCCATTAGACAAGTGACAAAGGTGCTATTCTTGGTTTAAAAACGTAATCAAAAAGACATAGGGCCTGTACTTCAAATATTCCACGTAAGAAGCACTATATTGTATGTGCATTTAGAACATGCAATAAGTGGATATGTTGCAGGTGATCTATAAAATTATGGGTAAATGTTAAGAGGTGCGAATTGATTTAGTGTTGTCAATTAAAATGAGCAGTTTGTGTTGTCAACTGGCAGTTTGAGAGTGGTTGTAAAAGAAAGATGAGGTTAAAAGACATGGCAATTAAGGTAACAATGATGACTATACAAATGAGAATGAAAATACTGAATATTGGTTATAATGCAGCTGAAACAGTTAGCCTATCTAAAAATGATATAAACAAAAGCAAAAAAATAAACAGATGAAAAAAACTAAAATTTAATTTAGAAAATATAACATACCATAAATCATGAGAAAGTTATTTTTGTCTGAGGATTTACATAAGAGCAGATTATGCTCTAAATATCTGGATTTATCTGCACCCGTTTCTCTCAACAACAACAACTAGTCATAATACACAGCAAAACATTTTAGACACTTAAAAATTTAATAAAATATAACCATGTAAAAAGCACATTTATGTTTCATGAAACCCGGAAGAAAAAAAAGAAAGAGAGGCATTTTTTTTTCTTTGTTTTGGTTTAATTATATAAGTGTGCCATCCTACTGCAATAATTTGTCCCAGGTGCATAGATTTTTTCTCTTTACCAACACTATATTACTATTGTTATTTCTGATGGTCCGAATATTCTTATATGTGCACGGAGTCTCTTTTTGTCATCTGGCATTGTACCAATATCTCCTTCATTCCAAAATACCCTACAAATATTTTTGCATGTTAGTTTGTACCTGCCTTTCAAAAGTACAAAAAAAAACCTCAAAAACTCAGTCAAGTTTTTAATTTAGAAAATCTTCGTTCACAATAAATGTTTACATTTGCATATCCTCTACCCATGTTTGTGCAGTTTGGTCATTACAATATGATCTACATATTGATGAGGAAATGCAAAAAAATCTAATCACTTTGCACCTTCTTTAAACATCGACTCTAAATGTACACACCCATTTATCTTTAGGCAGCACAGAACTTCTGAAGATCAGGCTCCAAGAGTAGGTTCTAAATATATATTTTACTCTGCTGTAGAATGATTTGACTTTTTGGGAAATTATTGCATTTCTAAGAAAGACATCAGTGAATGCTTGAAGTAAAAAGTCCAATTAAGGGCTTTAGATTCTTGCTGTGGAAACAAGGTTCATTAAAGCATATTGCTTTTCTTGTTATGTGGAGAACCACAAGGGATAAGTGCTTGACCTATTTTGGGTCTCAACCTTAGTGAAACAAAAAAGAAGAAATCCAGCCTGTATGTGGTAAAAATGTGTTGCTGTTTTCTCTGTACTGTAGGACTCTCAGGACAACATTAAGCACCAAGATGACACAGAGAAATAGAGCAGAACCAGCTAAATTAGATCTTTGTTCAGACTGTATCCAAACTACCTCCTTCCTTGAAAGTACACAGGAGAAAAGAGTATCATGCAACTAAAAATAAAATTGTGAGACACGTAAAACACTGGAAAGGAAACTAACACAGGGAAACCCACACACAAAAACAAAGAAAGTTTGAAAAGCTTTCTGGTTTAAACTGTGAAAATATGTTCGTGTCGTACATTTATTGGCTATTTTGTTTGATACAACTTGCTGTCACTAAATTAGACTCTGTTTTGCTTTACTTCCAGATCTTATATCGCACACCATTTATAAGGTCTCTGAAACATTCCTGAGAATGTTAAATTAACCCAACATAACAAATGACAAATACTAAATGGAATTATTCCTCATAATTTTTTATTTGACTTTATGTTATTGTCACTCTACCACTTTCCAATGGTGGTACTCATTTTGCTGTCATACTTTCAACCATTTCACAGGTTAAATCTATTACCACAAGGTACTTTTCTGCAGCTTTCACTAGTATTTGATTTTTTTTGGTTTTCTTTATCGTCTGAATTGTACAATTATAACCTCTACCAAAAAAAGTATGCAATCCTTTTTTACAATGAATGAATATTTTGCAATGTTGGGGCAGTCTTCCAAAGGATTTAAACTTGCTATTTGTGTCACTGTTGATTTGCGTCTTTCTGACTGGGATGTGATTCTTTTTGCAGCTTCAGCATAAGTTATTCCGAGCTCTAATTTCACTTTTTGTATTTCTTTGGATCTTTTGCTCACTTCACATCCTCTGTATTCAGCAGTATGATCAACAACACGGTTACAGCATTTAACTTTTACGTCTTTCCCACATTTTCGATATTCATGCTCTCCAGCACATCTTCCACATCATTGTTTTCCCTTACTTTAGCTTCTATATGACCAAATTTTTGGTAATTTAATACAGTACAATACAGATTGTACAGTTTCACATTGTAACTCATATATCCAATGAAAACCTTACTTGGCAAATGTTCCTCTTCCAATTTAAATAATACTAATAAGCTATCACACCTTTCCCCATTTTGTGTTGTTTTTAACTGTTTCACCTCTTTTACTTTTGCACCACTTACATTTTTTAGTACTGGATGCACTCCTCCAATGACTTCTCTGCCGATCCCTTTCTTATCCACCAAGCAGCTCTGAACTCTTTTCCCCTCAATCTTGTTAATACATATAGCTTTGCCTTGTTGAGCACTGTCTCTGCAGTTGATTAACATGTCTGCACTATACAAGATTCTGGCACTTCGGACTTCTCCTACCAGCTTGTTTATTGTTCTTATTTACTGAACTGAAGTTTCATCCACAAAAGAGTCAACCCTGATTGATTAGTTTGAATATTACTTTGTAATCGTCATTTTGTTTTCCAAAGGCATTTTTAGACTGCTCATCACTTGATTGTTCTGTGCTTGACTCCTCTTCAATTGGACTCTACTTTTTCCACTTTTTCAAATTTTTTGACTCCAATCTTCTTTGTTTTCACTAATTCCCTCTTCCATCCCAAAAGAATAACTTCCTGTTTCCTCGCTACTCACGACCCACGACATTTCTCCACAAGCAACTCAGAAACAAACATCTTTTTCTCTCTCTCTCTACTGTCGGTTCTCGACCAAATAAACTGGCTGTTTAACACTCTCTGCTGTGCTCCAATCTGTTAAATAGAGTGAGCAGATACACCTGCAAGTGTCCTAATTACCTTCATTCCTTTTAGCTGATAATAGGCCTATAAACACCTGTCTCTCTCTCTCTTTCGCCTGTATGTGTATTGCGCCAATGTGTGCACCGCCAGCCCCCTGGATTCTGTTCTGCTTCTGACTCTTGTCTGTCAGTTGGCTCAACCTGGCTCCAGTCTACTCAATGCCAGTTATCCGCCTGACAGCCATCGTCCACCTTCTAAAAGCCTGCCACCAGACTGTCTGCCAGTATTCGTCTACTCAAAGTCCGTTACCAGTTTGCCTCCCTGCACCAGGTTGTCACCAGCTGGTTCTGCTTTCATTTGTCTTGTCAAGCGTGCTAATTGTCGGTTCAGCTTTAGGCTGGCCAGCCAGACTAATATATCCCATTTACATGGCATTTACATGGCATTTACAAGTTAGGCTGTGTTTTCCTAAGTCTGGAAAACACAGCCTAACTTCAATGGTGGGATTGACCGTCAGTACAAACTGTTTAAGACCAAGGAAGTACCTAAGGATATGGTGCAAAAACTTTTCTTTTTTAAAAAAAGAAGCCCTCACAGCAGTTACTTGTTAAATTTTTGCCACATAATCAGCGCTTTCGTACAATTCAGGGAATCATTAAGACATTACTCCACTGTGGCTGCAATCTTGAGTGTTTGGGTTACAGAATGGCACTGTTGCATTATGGGCCTGTCTGTTTTAGATCAGAGAGTATTGAGCTTTATTAGACTAACTTATGCCCCCAGTACTTCGATCTGTTGTATTTGTTAACACAAAAAGTCAACCTGATTGACTAGTTTGAATATTACTTTCTAATCATGTACTTCGGTCTAGTTGGTCAAGCAAGTTTAGCTTATAGCAAACTGTCTCTTTCATCATCTGTATTTTCACACAATGTCTGGGAGAATATCAAGTTCTAAAATGTTTTCCCATAATACATAGATATACTGCATAGAGGATCTTGTTGGAGAAAAAAACTCTCATTTAGTTTAATTTAGGTGTTACTTCATAATTTTACGAAAATGCTATTTCGAAACATAAAAAAACAAAATCATGACTTAATTCAGCAACTTGTACGGCAGCTCTGGATACACTGTGCCATAGGTACAAGAGGCCAAAAACCAGAAATGTTATATTTTGTTCTTTACTCTGAAACGTCAACTTTTGTAACAAGCTGTATTATGATTGTTTGCTATTACACCACAAAACCAGGGTTACGAACTTGGAAGGTTGGGTGACTTCCATAAAGGGTTATAATACAACACATTGTGACTGCAACTGGAAATACCTTGATTCTTATTAAAGCTAGTAGAAAAAATTTATGCCAAAAGGCTGTCTGTTATTTGTATGATTCAAGGTAGGGTTTATAAAGAAAAGCTCAATACGCCTATTGTGAACAACATATGTAATTATTAAATTCTCTCGATTTAAAATTGTGACTGTATTACTTCTACATATTTTATCAATTGTACAGTGTTTATTCTTACTGATGGTATATCAGTGATAAAAAAATACTTCCTGTGTAGTTACAGTGATATTTTTTAGGAATAAAAGTAGAACAATTCGCTTAGCATAAAGTTTTAAAATGTAAAACAGTTTCTTGTGCAATCACAGGCAAGATCAATTTGGATATCTCTTAGTAGGAAGGATGGTCTGTCAGAACTGTGATTAACACAGGATTGCTCTATAATGCGCAATCACACACAATAAAAACCTTTATACAAAATAGTCAAAGCAGGTGAAGTAGATGAGGGAATGGAGTGAATAGGAGGGAAGGAATAGAAATCAAAGATGGTGTGATTGTCCTCTGGGATTAAACCAGGCACAGTATGGCCTTTTTTCTCCCCATTGATCCAGCTATTCAACCATTGGTTCATTAATTCAGCAGCTTATCCAACCTTGCTGACTGATCCCATTTTGTTAAAAGTTGAATTTATCAGGTGTGTGCAGCAATTTCTATTATGCTGGAGTCATTGAAACTTGCATATAAGTTATGACTAATCCTTGTTTTACTGAGTTAATAATCCTTTTTATTCCATTCTTAGAGAAAAGATATGACTCATAAGGAAAGTGGCCGATGAGATATGAAAAGGGGGAAAGAAGGGAGGTTGATTTGTCTTGTTTGGTGCCCTTGACACAATCAACCTTTTTAAAGTATAATGAAATAGTGCTGCAAAAGCTATAAAGAAATCACAGACCTTATGTTAAGGCACAAAGAGACAGGATAGGAGATGATTGACGCTAAGGTGTTGCTTTATAGCTTGCTTTTCACTAAATTGCAGTATGAAATATAATTTGATTTACAGTTTTTGATTTGATTTCTTGCACGTACTGAGAAAAATATTCACTTCAATTCAACTCAATTTCAAATGTATTAACCCAAAAGAGAAATTAAATGTTTTTGTAAAATCACAACATTGGGTTTTTCTTGGTGGTTGCTGTAAATGTCAAAAGATGTAGGCAGCAAGGATGTGTTATTAGAGTCTTTTTTACAGTGGTTCAAGAGAAGCCTCTAGTTGACGATACAAAAAGTTCAATCATGGTTTCAAACTGGACCACAACATGGTTGTGTATCCCCTTTCATGGCTTGTGGTAAACATGCCAAAGATTAAAGACTTCTTATGGAGATACCCTAACAATAGTTTTCTTCTTACCATAAAAAATATGTATAATGTAGAGTGTATGCCAGAAGATCCCTTGTCAACAAATTCTACTATCCAAACTATGGATCTTTTCAGACACTTCAGAATAACATTTCTCCTTGACTTGTTTGCGGTGTACCTTGCTCTCCATTAATGTTATCTTGTGTACCCCCTAGGTCCTCACTATAAATGATTAGAAGCATTTATATCCAAATAAATTAAATTATATTTCATTAATCCTCAAAGGGAAATTCGATGGAAGTCCTGTGGAGTTTAAATTGCACACAATTTGGTTGCAGGTTGCTAGATTTAAATGATGACCAACAGTTTAAAAAGGCTGAAACATATGTGCTTACAAGGTATGAAAAAGAATTGTGTTTTAAAGGAAAAACATCCCTTTTCTACTTTGCAGTAATGTGCTGCTCTGTTTCCCACTATCATGAGGATGATCAACTTTAATGCTCACTGCAAATGTACATTATAATGAAATTTGACCATTGCATTTAAACCATTCATTAGGGAACAGTGTGCAGTTTGGAGTGCTCAAGGATCAAATTGGGGCTAAGGGTCTTGCTTAGGGACCTATAGCGGTAGGTTCAGAACCCAAGTGCTCTGCACTAACCTGAAGATTTGCCTATATAACAAAAAAAATACAACATTGTAAAATATCAGAGTGTAAAAATGTATCTGTTGAAAATTCATTAGTCCTCATAATATAAGAATGTTCATTTTTGCCTTATGCAATTTTCTTAAGCTGTATTTCAGCATAAACCTTTCTTATAGCTTCAAAGAGAGCTTTCAGTGCTATTTCTAATTAGAAGTTTAGAGTCTTCTGTTAAAAACACGACTCATTAGAGCCTATTTCTTCTTATGACTTGTGAAGGGCCACAAGGAATAGGTCTGAAACCTATTTTAGGTCCCAATTTAAAGTGGAAGAAAATTCTCTGATTGCATGTTTTGCAAGTATTCCTGCTCCTTCTCTCCAGGAGGCCTCTCAGGACAACATTAAACCCTATAGTTTTAAATAAATAGAGCAGAAACTGGAAAAATTAGATATGTCTTCGGGCCCAGCTATTTCAAAATCTATTTTTGAGGACACAAAGTCTGATCTTTTCTCGTAAATGGAGCAAGACAACGTCTTTCCACAGCCACCATTTAAACATTGACACTGAAAAATGTAAGGTTGCTGCAGGGCACCAGAGCAAAGCAAGGTCTGGCTAGGCAGGGCATGGTAGCAAAGGTATGTTATCATGATTCTAAACTTTGTGCCATCAGCCGGCTGGCTTGACACTATTGAGGCTTAACGGAGGCTGCAGTGACATGGTATATGAGCCAACGGGCTGACATCATTCCCAGCAGTCACACTGACTAGTGAATACAGAGGTGAGCAGCCTTTATGTAGCCAGATGGTGACACAGAACAGCTATTTATAGCCTGTGAGGAATAAAATGTGAAGAAAGGAAGTAAAAGAAAAGAAAAAAGAAGAGATGAAGAGCAGTCACACAGTCACTGGCATCAATGTCTCCATTTGTGATGTTTGCCTTTCTGAGATATTGATTCAATAGTTTGAAAAGCACCATTCAAAAACTTTGAAGCTAATTGACTGCAGAGCAAAACATCAAACAAAGTCAGACCAACAAACTTATTAACTGAGCTGTGACAGGACCATATTCTAATGTTAACTGTTTCCTTATTGGGCCTATATATCTATGTATATCTCTATATATCTACACATAGCTGTTTGAATATATATATATATATATATATATATATATACACCCCCTGGCAAAAAGTATGGAATCACCAGTCTTGGATGAGCACTCATTCAGACATTTCATGCTGTCAAACACACTCAGATCAAAAACATGATACA
>JAUZNJ010036125.1:0-19894 GCA_034780135.1 Jordanella pulchra
CAGAAGCAAGATCCGGGGCTCTTGAGGAAACATTCGGGGCTGTAGCCCAAGTAGCCACCCCCTAGATCCGCCTCTGGTTCTTAGATTAAAGTTTCAATTTAATGCTGAAGGAACCATCTTCAGTTACACTAGATGGAGCATTGCGCATGCGCTGATAGCGGAAAAACATAAACACGTGACATACATCTGTTGTTTTTTCTTTTTATTTTATCAAAGTTATAACAACTTTATGGAAGCCCGTTTCCGCCACTCTGAAGAAAAAAGATCATCTCATTAGTATCTCACAATGATCTGATAATAATTAGATACTTTCTCATAATTGAGAGATAAATACGTTATTTTTGTTCATCATAGTGGTGGAAATAGGCATCCATACAAATTGAATAACAGTCAGGCGGTAAGACATGTTTTATAATATTTGGTATATTAAATATATAACGATGAGACACGAGCAATGTGAACATAAAGCAGCTAGTAATGTAACAATAAGTGATAGAATAACAAATATTTCATAAATAAGAAAAATAATGATTAATTATCAGTAAAGGGCTTTTGACATCCTGAAGAATTTCACAGCAGTTCGGTATTTTTTTGTGTGTGTTTCAGTGATTAAAAACAAAACAGTTCTTAAAAAAAAAACAGTAAAATTTGCTCTGGATTTAAAAAATCTACTTTAATGTATTTCATTTTAACTGAATCTAATGTTTTGTTACAAGATCATGCTGATGTTTTTTTCCCACAATGCTGCTTGTTAAAAAGCTGTTTTAATGCTTCAAAGCAACATTTGAATTTCATCTGTCTGCTGTAGATCAAAGTTTTAATCTACTTACAATAATAAAAGTCCACCAATTTAGCTTTAGACCTCAGACCTGGACAGAATATTCTACACTGACAGACTGTCTAAAACACATAGATCTACAAAATAATAGATCCTGGGAAGCGGTTCTCCAGGCTGTTCTGTCTGCACACCCAACAATCAGAAACTGTCGAGTCTTAGAAACATTTAATAGGATCTAAATAGACGGTTTTACAGAAAAGGACCAGTTTAAAACCCACCAAGGTCTGGTGGCCGGATGTTAGCTCAGAACAAAGACTTCTGCACAGGAACCTGCTGCTGTCCAGGTTTCAGAGCCTGTGGGAAGTGATCATTTTTTCTGTTTGGCAGTCCTCCTCTTCCTCACTCCCAGGCCGACCAGTTTGACCTGAGCATCGACCAGCAGCTGAATTTGGCCTTTGTGGGCTCGGTTCCTCATGAAGGGATCAAGCAGGTCAGGATCCACTGGATGCTGGAGCTGATCTCTGCGCAGTAAGTCCTCTGGTGAGCAGAAGTTTTATGCTCAGGTGAGCAGAAATAAGAGGGATGTTTGTTTGTTTCTGTAGAGATGTTGGAGGAAAACCTCAGTATAACTTCACCAAACTGGATGAGCTGATCCAACTCCTGTCAGTTAATGGCCTTCATCCAGGTGCAGAACAGAACCGTCCAAAGTGAGGAAAACATTCTTCAACTCAGAAAGTTCTCAGATGTTTTGGGTTTGGTTGTTTTTCGGCGCCCAGGTTTCGAACTGATGGGCAGCGTCTCCAACTTCTTCACGGACCTGGAGGACAAAGCGCAGGTGATGGAATGGAGGAATCTGGTTTACCTTCTGGCCAAGCGCTACATCGGTGAGGCAATGAAAGAGCAGCTCCCCATCCAGGCTGTAAGCATGGTGGAGAAGGTGTGATGCTGTGGGCCGGCTTTGTGTTCCCAGGATGTAAAAAGATATTTTATCAGTTATTAACATCAACAACGGTTGATGTGTGAAGATTTTCCTCCAGGATTCAGCAGGGATTCTATTATTTATTGTAGATTCAGCTTCATTAGTTCAGCTGGAAGAAACGTCCTGAATCCGGCTTGTTGTGAATTTCAGAGCGTTATGGTCTGGAGACGGTTTCCCAGTGGAACTTTGAGACGTGGAATGAACCCAACAACCACGACTTTGATAACATCAGCATGTCGGTCCGAGGTAAACCCCGGAGGACGGATCTGTACATGATGCAGTCCGCTCTCAGTCTAACTCAGGTTCCTTCAGGGTTTCTGAATTATTACGACGCCTGTTCGGAGGGGCTGCGCGCCGCCAGCCCGCTGCTGAGGTTCGGAGGTCCCGGAGACTCCTGCCACTCCCCCCCGCGCTCCCCGTACTGCTGGGCCATGCTGCAGCACTGCTACAACGGCACCAACTACTTCACTGGAGAGACGGGCGTCCGGCTGGACTTCATCGCTCTGCACAAGAAGGTGGGCTTACCGTCGGCTCTGCATCGTCAGACCCTGGAACAGGCAGCTGTCACTTTAACCCGCCGCTGAAAATGGACTAAAACATGTTAGCAAGTAATAGGAGGATGAACCGTCTCACCAAGACGTCCATCCTGTGAAGCTGCTGAGAGTTCGTGACCCGGAGCTGTGTTTACACAGACTGATACATTTCAATCATTTTAATGATGCTAAAAAGCTTTAAACCCCAAATTATAGATAACTGTTAGTCTTTCTTTCAGTCAGATTATCTCCGTTCTCATTTGTTGGTTGTAAAACCCACCAATACATTTATTTTTATTTATTTATTTGTTGAGTTGATCAGAGTTTATGTGGTCTGCATAAAAGGAATATTTAACAAGAAATCAGAGGAAAAAGAAACACTTATTAATATTCTGAGGGACATTCTGGTTTAAACCCAGTTTGATTTGATTGTGAATGAGGAACGAAAACGATGCAGCAACCCCCCCACAGGGAGGAGGCTCCTCGCTGCCCATCCTCCAGCAGGAGGTCCAGACGGTGGCGGAGATCCAGCAGCGCTTCCCCAGCTTCCGCAGCGTCCCGCTTTATAACGACGAGGCGGACCCCCTGGTGGGCTGGTCCCGGCCGGAGGAGTGGAGGGCCGACATCACCTACGCCGCCATGGTGGTGAAGGTGGGACCATTAAGGACAGACAGGAAGTAGAAAGGTTTCCTCCGCCTTCATCCTCTGCGTCTCCTTGGATCAGGTCATCAAGCAGCACCAGGACCTGCTGGCCGACCCAAACAGCACCATCAACTACACCCTCCTGAGCAACGACAACGCCTTCCTGAGTTACCACCCCCACCCGTTCACCCAGCGCACGCTGACCGCCCGCTTCCAGGTCAACAACACGCGGCCGCCTCACGTCCAGCTGCTCCGGAAGCCTGTCCTCTCCGTCATGGGCCTGCTGGCTCTGCTGGGTCAGAACCTGTTTGATTTAACGCCACTTCCTGCTGCTAGAGCTTCATCTCTGTTTTCTTTTCAGGAGAAGCTCAGGTTCCGGCCCGTGTTCTGAACCCAGAGCCCGACCAGAACGGCACGCTGGGCGTCCTCGCCAGCATCCACGCGCCTGCGACCGGCGGCGGCTCCGACAGCTGGCAGGCGGCGGTCCTGGTCTACAACAGCGACGACAACAGCACCTCTGGGCCTGCGGATGATGTCACCGTGGTTCTGAAGGGCCTGGCCCAGCAGGACGGTAGGAGGCGTCAGGTTCTGCCTGTTGGGATCAGACGTTCCAGCCCGGTCCGACTCAGGCTCTGTTTGTGATCCAGGTCTGGTTTATGTCACCTACTACATGGATAACGGCGTGACCAACCCGTACCGGCGCTGGCAGAGCATGGGCCGGCCGGACTTCCCCACGGCCCGGCAGTTCAGGCTCCTCCGGACACTGGAGGTAACGGACCGTCTCTGGGCGTCTGTCCAGTCAGAACCTTCTGACCCGCTGACCACCTGTCCCTCTTAGGACCCCCGGTCCGACGGGCCTCGGACAGTTCCCGCTGGCGACACCCTGACCCTGAGAGCCCGGCTGTCTCTTCCTTCGGTCCTCCTGGTCCACGTCTGCGCCCAGCCTGAGGCGGCGCCGGAGCAGGTGGGAAGAACCTTCGGTCGGTCCGATCGGCCGCCGGAACACGGAGGAAACAAACATGTTTCATGATCACATTTATTTAATCGGGACTTTATGAACAAACCACAGGAAGCAGGTGCAGCTGCACCGCCGGCCTTTAGGGGGCGCCTCATCAGGCTGGCTCTATTTTCAGCTCCTTCACTGATCGGTTAGTTAGTGAACAAACATGATTGTGACCTTATGGGAACTGAGCCGACGGGTCAGAGAGAAGGATTAGATCAGGAAGAGCTTCGATTGTTCCAACATTTCATTGAAGCTCCGATTTATCCATCATCCAACAAGGAAGGAGCAAACATGGCCGACCAGCTGAAGCAGATTAAATATCAACGCTGATGCACAGCCTGTGAAACATGGCGCCGGTTGTTCTTCCAGAATAATGATGCATTAATGCTGCGGCTGTTATTGAGCAGCTTTATGACGATATGATGTCATATTGATGATGATGTGATTTTCTCTCCATTCATCATCTGGATAATAAATAATATTAATATCGTCTCACAAACACAGACATCAGTTACAAGCAGCATCTTTTACTCATAAAAGCATCTGTTCACTATAGTCGTGTTTTTTGTGATTTTCAAAATAAGGGCATATCGTAAAGATGACGATGTGGATCAGTTTTTTATTATTTGTTTATTATTGGGTGGTTAATTATTTCATTCTTTGTCCTCTAATAGAGACGCCAGTTTAAGCAGGAAACAGAGTTTTTCCTTTCTGACAGACAGAAGCTGTGGTTGAATCTTTTTCCTGCTCATTGATGACTCCATGTTGCTCTGTGCTCCTATGGGACAGGTGAGCGGTCTGCGCTTCATTAGGGTCACCGTGGGCCAGGTCCTCATCGTCTGGTCGGATCACGGCGTCCGTTCAAAGTCAGTGAACCACGTTAGTCCATTAAAGGTCAGGTTGTTTCAGAAATCATTGGTTTCTGCTTCTCTGCTCATAGATGCATCAAGACCTTTGAAGTGGAGCGATCTGCAGACCAGAAGGTCTTCAGACGAATCAACAGCCAGGAAACCATTTTCACCTCTTATGTCTTCTCACCAGGTGCTCTACTTGTTGTGAAACATTCCTCCCTGCTGCCTCAGAGATAATAGCTGGTTTCCTGTTACAGACGACCAGCAGGTGAGCGGTCTGTACCGGGTCCGGGCCGTGGACTACTGGGGGCGGCCGGGGCCCTACTGTCTGCCAGAGAGGTTCTCAGGAGAGCAGTAGAAGGTTTCTGCTACGTCAGCAGATCTGGAGCCGATCAGTCGGATGGTCGGTTCGTCCTGAAGACGACTTCCTGCTGGTTTTATCTCATGTTTCAGAACCAACTTTTATACATAAAATGTTTTTAACAAACCAAACACAAGAAGCTTTCTTTAGAAAATGTTTATTTTCATTAGCATAGATCTACACACTGTAGATGTCACCCATCAGCTGCAGATGTTTAACAAGCTCCTGTTGAGGACAGAGAAAAGCTTTTACTTTGAAAGTTCACACATCATTTCCTGGCTGCCGGTAGATGATCTAACCTGACTGCAGCACCGGCTGGAACTGCCCCGCCATGCAGATCTCCTCCTGCTTCTGTCGGACCACCCGCTGGATGGCCGGCGGCAGGCCGCGCGGGTTCCGGGAGAACACCAGCGCGTAGCCGTCCTCGCAGCTCCCGTCCTCCTTCAGGGCGCGGCAGGCGTAGGTGATGGCGTAGTTGTCGTAGTCCGTGTCAATGACCCAGTAGTTATCACCTGAAGAGGCGGAGAGAGACGTCAGTGCTGACGGCACCCAGATCTAAAGCCACGAAGCTCTGGAGGCTCACCGCCGCTGGACAGGTAGCTGGCCAGTCCCTGGTAGTTCATGAACATCTTGCCGGGTGTGTTGGGGTCGGGTACGGAGTACTGAGCGGCCATGTCTGCACAGACCACCCAGAACCTGGAGGGGAAGCAGAAAGATGTCAGCTGGAACGCTGCAGCTCGGGGTTAAGGGGTCATGGAGGGAAGCGCCCACCCAAAGAGAGTGACTCTGCCCCTGGAGGACGCCACCATGGAGCCATCGTCCCCAACCGTGTATTCAGCAGATATGTTGTCCTGCAGGAACAGGCCCTCTGGGTCCTTCTTCTGCAGGGCGTACCACTTCCCTGCGTACTGTCAGCACACAGACAAACATGTCATCAGGTCTCTGAGCTGAGCTCTGCTGCTTCCTAAAGGTTAACATGCAGGCTGGGAAAGTTCGGTTTATCTGGACGGGAAGTTTTCTAGAAGACGTTTCTCTTCTCATCCAAGAGGCCCTTCAGTTCTAACTGATGCAGGAGAAAACAGGGATCAATATACTGTAGGTGAGACAAAAGAATAGGGGAGGATTGATATAAAACTACGGTATATTTATCCTTGTTTGCTCCTGCATCAGAAATCCAAGCTCGACCAGGATGATTGAGAAGCTTCACAGATAAAAACATAAACTGCAAGAATGTTTTAAAACTGATTTGAGTTTTAAAAGATGATTCCCTATGAAACAAGTGTTCTTATCCTTAAACTAACATAATCAGATGTTATGTTCTTGAAATTAGAGACTAGTTGTTTTTTTTCTTATTTTAAGTGTAAACTTTCTCACTTCCAGGACAAATGCACTTATTTAAGAAACCTGCCTTAGATTTCAGTGTTTGCAGAGCATCACACTGTCTGCTGATGTATATCCTGCTGTTTGCAGGGAGTTAATGTTTTTATCTGTAAGCCATTGATCAAACTGGAAGGTGTTTTATACTCACTCTTTGGGGATCAAAGTCCTCTTTAACGCTGAATCTATCGACCACGCAGGACGACAGGCTCTGCTCCACAAAGACCAGGACAAACAGCAGCAACCCGGTGGTTTGGACGTCCATTCTAAGCCCAGCAAAGAGAGAAAGCAGCTTTAATCCAGACAACATTCTGCTCCCAGTAGCATAAAATCAGAACTAAACCGGTTCCTCTAGGGAAGGAGAAACCCCACGAACCTCCTCCTGCTCCTAGACAGCATCGTTTCCTTACCTGAACAGCAGAGGAAAGCCTGGGGAGGTTTTCAGTGCAGAGGTGTTGTTGTTTTTGGAGAACTCGGCATGTGAACCTTTTATACCAGAGCTGCAGACAGGCGCTGCGATTATTCTCACTTCTGCAGCCTAAAAGCAGATTTTAAATCTGGTATTAATCCAGTTAACCAAATCCCCGCCTGATCCCTGCTGCTGAGCCCTCACATTCAGGAGCATGAGGCCTTTATGTAATTTTTCTCTGGGCTTGGTGGTGAAAGATTAAACTTTCTTGAACCCTGAGCCTCACGTGCTGCAGAGAAGCAGCCAGGTCTGAGCGGCTGGGACGCAGCTTTTCATGGATAAACATAAAGCTTTGGTTCCTGCATCCATGTCTGTTCGATTGTAAAATGACCTAACCAGTGGTCGTGGGAGGAACGAGGAGAGGAGCTCAGTCTGATGTCAGCAGAGCTTCAGTGGTTTCTGTCTGCTGCTCTGGAAGTGCTGCAGAGCTTCAGCAGGTAATCCAGGCAGAACGGCTCACAGGGAAGGATTACAGCTCTATGCAGGAGCAGAGGCTCCAAAAATCTGCTCTTATTTAAGCATCTGTTTGTCTCAACTTGAATCAGGCCTGATTAGGAGCCGTCAGAGCTCCTTCGGATCACAACCACAGCAGCTGTTCACCTGTCGTCTCTCCAGAGTCCTTCGTCAGGCGGAGCTGACGGCGGGTTCAGCTCCGCCCTCAGGAGCATCTAAGGTCCTGGGTTCCTCTGAGATCAAAGTTGTGCAACAAATAAAAATACACCTCAGGCCTTAAACTGGCGACATCTCCTCAGCATGAAGAGGCTGAACAGCAGCTGCCAACCATCCAGGAGCAGGTGACCTCCGGGAGCAGGTGACCTCCAGAAGCAGGTGACCTCCAGAAGCAGGTGACCTCCAGAAGCAGGTGACCTCCAGGAGCAGGTGACCTCCAGGAGCAGGTGACCCCCGGGAGCAGGTGACCTCCGGGAGCAGGTGACCTCCAGAAGCAGGTGACCTCCGGGAGCAGGTGACTTCCAGGAGCAGGTGACCTCCAGGAGCAGGTGACCCCCGGGAGCAGGTGACCCCCAGGAGCAGGTGACCTCCGGGAGCAGGTGACCTCCGGGAGCAGGTGACCTCCGGGAGCAGGTGACCTCCAGGAGCAGGTGACCTCCGGGAGCAGGTGACCTCCAGGAGCAGGTAACCCCCGGGAGCAGGTGACCTCCAGAAGCAGGTGACCTCCAGGAGCAGGTGGTCTTAGTCTGGAATGAAGCTCAGAGAAACAGACTCATTTAGTTTGGAGACTTGGATCATTTAAAACCATGAATTGAATGATTATTTAGACCTTTTCTTTCTAATGAGATCTTACTAATGTGCTCAAATGTTTTCAGGTTGTTGCATAAATTAAAGGGTGTAATAAAAATCTGTCATTAAACTCGTCAATGATGTGGAAGATGATTGAACAAACGGCTCCGATCCTTAAAAGCCAGTAATTATTGCATTAAAAGGTGAATTAAAGGTTTATTTCTTGAAGTGGATCATGTCGGTGTGCATGTCATGATCTCAAGGGTTTACCACGAGTCTAGAGAATAAACACATTATTTATAATGAACATTTTTCAGCTTGGATTAGAGCAACATTCAGATACAGAACAGCTAGCTTATCCAAAGGCTCTGCCAAAACAAAGCCTGGCTAATATTCCTGTACACGTGTGAACAAGAAGGAAATCCTCATAAACCAAATCTGGATTAGCATTAAACACCTGTCTGGACCCCCCGCCCCCACCTGCTGCTCATCCTGGGCCTCTGTAAAGGAAGTTATGGAACAATGTTTCCCATGAACTGGATCATTTTTGGCTTGTTTTTATATAACTGTTCACAGATGTGGAGCTATGAAGCTACAGATGCAAATCTCACCTCTTATCAGTTTAAATCAAGGCTGAAACAATTAGACCAAATAATCATTGTCAACTATTAGGTCTTCAAATCATGAGCTAGAGTGATAGACTCTAAATCCTGACCTACTAACAGCAGTGATCGTGAAAACAAACGGCATATTTCTGTGTCTGTGAACTATATTTATTAAATTATTCTTTTTTTCTCTTTATTTAATAACATCCTTGGAAAGTCTTCTAGTTTTACCGCCGGCCGCTAGAGGGCGCCATTTTCCATCCTTAAGCGGAGTCTCACTGTTTCCAAAAGAATTAAAACCAGAGCGGAGGCAGGAATGGATCCAGAGTCCGGTCCAGATTATTGCCACTATAAATATATAGACATATAAAGTCCTTCAGTTCGTTTAAGCTCATATTTAAAGGAGCTGCTGCAGCATGTTTTACTTTTTTTTTACTCGGTAACCTAATAGACCCCTGTTTTATTATATCTTCTAATATTTCTAGTTTAACTGTGTATACTTTTTGTTTTCCATCAGTATTTAGCAGCTGGCACAATAAATTGTTAAATTATGAATATTTTATTATTACAAAAGTTTTCATTCAGCATGTTGTAAAAGCAATGGACCCATATCTAAATGAAAATATCCTCTTGATACAGTAGGAATTATTTTATTTATTTTTTTTTTTAAATGACCGCTTATAAATTATTCAATCAGTAAGATATCATGTTCCAACCCTCACCTATGAAATCTGGATCAGGAGCCAAAGAACCAGATCCTGGATCCAAGCTTCCTCTGCAGGGAGGCTGGGCTCTGCCTTAGAGAGAGGAGCCCAGTCATCCAGGAGAGGCTGGGATAGAGCATCTCCTCCTCCACATCTGGAGGGGTCCGATGAGGAGAATCAGACATCTTGGTTGGATGTCCCCCTGGACGCCTCCCTCTGGTGGGGTTCCAGGCACGTCCCACCTCCCGCTGGAGGTGTCTGGGGAGAGGGAGGTCTGGGAGTCTCTGCTGCTTCTGTGACCCGGTTCCAGATAAGTTGAAGAAGACGAGTAAGAATACTTTATATTAACTGATCGACAGCTTGGACCCCCAGTATGTGTGCATACTGGGGATGTGGATCAGCAGCTGTACCACAACACCATGTTCAAGACATCAAAGTGTCCCAATAGATTTACAATAAGATAAATATATATATATATAACTCACAAAGAAATGGTTCAAAACTTTTGATGATTTTATTTCTAAGCTCACTTAACCATTCAAATCAAAACCATTTTTCTAATCATAAAATAATTACAGATCATCTGTAAACCCTATTGTTCTGCCAAGTGACTTTCAAAATAAAAGCATAGCTTAAAGATGACATGACCAATGTTTAATTTTGCATCAGTGTGATTGGATCTTCAATCATTTAAACAATATAGATCGGTGCATTGTCACACTCCTTATATGTGAATATTATACTTTTTTTACAAATTATGATTCATTTAAAAAGAGGAATAGTTTTGTTTTCTTTCATAAATTCTAAACATTTATCTACAAATGTTAATTTACTGAAGGATCTTGTTTTAATCAGTTGCTAATTCAATCAATAGCTGCAGTTGTGGTTCAATGAGATGTTCTGTCAGTAACTCAAATACGATTTCCAATATACCGCTGGTGTGATCAGGTCTGGTGAGGCCATAGTTGGACAGAACCTGATGGGGAAAGTTTAGTGGAAAGGAGACAAGCTGGCGGCCATCTTGGCTCGGCAGCGCAAGAAACAAATGTTTTATAAACAAGTTGTGACGTTGTGATGCTCGTCCAGGAAGCTAGACAGGATAAATTGTGGAGAAAACCTCATAATCTAATAAACTCTCAAGTTAGTCATCTGCTTTTAAAGAACTAACTGAGATGTGGTTCCTCTTAAACAAAAAGTACTGAGAATCATCAAGTTTTTATTTCATTTTATTTAAGGAAACCAAACTGTTTATGACGTCTTACAAAGAGTCAGGTTCCAAAAGGTGAAACTGGATCAGAGCTCCTGATTAACAGGTTCCTCCTGAACAGTGAGCAGTAATTATCATTAGAGGAAAAAACACAAATATTATTTGGTCTCCTTCTGTTTTAGTGACACTGCTTCAAAACAAAGATGCATTTAATTTCTGAGAGCTGCAGCATCTGAAGGAAAGGCTTCATTTCTTCTCATGGATCTAAACAGGTTCTGGTTCAACAGGGAGGGGGGGGGGGGGAGTATCAACGGCGACAGTGAACCACTGCGGCGACTTCGCTGATTTTACTCCACAAACAGGAGGAGATTGGAAAGTGCACACGGACGAGGACACGTCCTCAGCTCTACTTCAGGATGGTGTCTTCATTTGCTGCAAAGGAAGAATTCAAAGAGTGAGAAGAATCTTCTTACATTGGACCCGAATGGTGGATGATGAAGATGCTACCTTCTGCTAGCTGCTTGGCAATCTTCTCCTTCTCCTCACGAGCTTTCTTCTCCTCCTCCTCAATCCTCCTTTCTTCGGCTGCAATGGGCTTCAGATGATCTGAGGAGGAGGAATCAGGACAGAGTCTGAATCAATCAATCTGAATCTGCGCTCCACTCAAACCGTCTTCATGTTTCCTAAAAATAATGTACGTTTTCACATGACTACAGGAGGGAGTCGGATACTTTCAGCTCAGGCTGCTCAGTCGCACACAGAAAAGTCGGATCTTCTCCAGGCAACGGTCCTTGAACAGGAAGCCTGACCGTGACGCTCTGAACACTGAGGCTGTTTTCTAATCAATAAAGTTTTTGAATTAAACTAGAAGAACAGGAGCAAGAAGCTGTAGAGACATTTCTGCAGAACGACAGGATGATGCAACAAATCAAAGCAAGTCTTCATCTCCATCCAGAAACATGCCAGGATCAGATGTTGGGGCCACTTTTCAGTGAGCTGAGAGTCAGTGGAGGGGCCCCGTCCGGGGCCAAAAGTGTTGCACTTTTTAAAAATATGTCATTAATTGTTTTATGGTTATTGGAATAATATTGGAATACAGTTAAATAGGAATGAACCAATAACGGTTTTAATGTGATAGAAATTAAAAATGCATTAAATCGCATTAGTTGGAGCAGAGTAGGAATTGAGAAAAGTAATTCCAGGATAAAACAAAGTATATATTTAACAATGTTTTTGATAAGTTATTGATGCATTTATAGATTGGCTGTTTCATAAATACATGATACAATATTACATATATTTGTTAAATTATGTCACTTTGGGCCACTGTTATAAACTAGACAGTTTATTAAATGCTGATATAGGAAGCTTCATACAGATAAACAGTTATAAAATTATTTATTGATATTTATTTTTAAGTTATAGGCATTATTTTATCATCTTCCTTTAAATAAACTGTCAAAAGCTTTAACATTAAAATGGTCAGATTTAAATTCTAACCACCGAATCTCCATGTTTTACTCTGGATCAATTAAAATAGCTGTGATATGACTGTAAATTACTCACCATATCTCTTTTTACCGTAGATAATACCAGCAATTAAAGCTGAATATCTGGCTGTCTGCAATAAACAGAAAGGGAAACAGGATTGAACCATGAACAGCAGGGGAGACCAAACGCGTTAAACAAACAGTAAACCTGCTTCAAATAAAGTTAAATTATAACATCCTTTATTTCAGTTTTGTTACGCATAAATGACAGAGATGTCTAAAATAAATCTGTAAGAATCGGGCCCTTTTCATTAGTTTGGACGGAAACAACTGTCTTTTAAAGACAGGTGGCTCCAAGATGTTAGCTTAGCAACAAGGGACACAGAAAATCCTCCAGTCCGGATCAGGTTGATTATCAGTCGGACTGAACCGATGCGTTTTCCGCTCATCTGGACGGACTAGAAGCCGCTGTGGAGTTTGCATTAAACATTAGATAGGTATGCTAGGAGCGATTATAAATACACCCTGGTTATAGTTAGCAGGTCAGTGAATTCAGGCCCTCTGCCGGTAAATTCCGGGAAAATATTCCAACATTTTAAGACTAAATCGCATCAAATTCGTTTCAGCAGTTGATTGATCAGCACAAACCTTTATTAAAGGGGAGACTGCGACAGGAGGAGCCATGGTTGGCGGTTAGCAGAGGTCACTTTAGCACAGCTGAGAGGAGAGACGTCTTCTTCTGGGAAACCTTCACCACCGCTTTAACCCTCAGCGCTGAACTGTTGCCCTCTGCCGGAGAAAGATGGCGACGCCTTCTTTCTATTTGAGATGAGATTCTAATTTATGGTGCAAAGGGACCGTCTCCCCCGTAAAGAAAAAAATAAAAAGCGTTTCATAACGCAACAAAACAACAAATACAAAATCTATTAAGAGAGAAAAACTTACTAGCATTTCGCTTTTGGATAGATTTTAAAGATTTGGTATAACATTTTAGGTCATTAGTTAAATGACTCATTTTTTATTTAAATTTGAGGAAACGGGATTTATTGCCCTGCATCAGACTGGCGTCCTGTCCTGGGTGTACCCCGCCTTACGCCCATAGTCTGCCGGAGATAGGCACCGGCCCAACCGCGACCCTGACGGATGAAGCATTATGTGAATAATGTTTATCTAATAAAACCAAAAGATAGATTCCATAATCACAGCCCCCAGATTTGTACATAAACTAAATCTTTACAAGTAACAGCAGACAACTGAATCAATTTAAACTGCATCTATAACTAAAGGTTTTCTTTAAAAATCTTGTTTTATGTCGTTCCTGCCTCCCCAGGGAGCCCCACCTCTAACCCATTCCTCTCTGTCCCTTAGACAACCCAAACACCCCCCCTTCCTTTTCTTCACCCTATCATCTGTACCATCCAAACTTGGAAAAAGTAAAACAGAAAATACGGACTCTGCTCCACTAACATGAAATGATCCAGTTATTCCTTTGAGATGGTTTAAAAACATTTTCAGGCAAAAGTTCACATTCAACCTGCTCATGTTTTAAAGTTTCATTCAGATGAATGTTTTTCTCTCCTGTATTGTTGCTGCTAAATGTTATTGATCTTTTCATGATGACCTGGGCTGGTCAAATATAAATCCAATGTGTTTGGTCGTAACTGGATCAACAGAACCATGACCCCAAACACAGCAGCTGATCTCCAACAGTGGCCTAGTCAAAGTCCAGCACCCCAGTATTGTTTATCATTTTAAGTCCATTTTTTTCATAACATCCAAAATATGTTTTAAAAGGTATTTGAATGATTTCTACCATTTTTCATGTGCATTAATCAAACCATCGACCTGTTGTTGGAACAAACACCGTTAGAAAAACAAGCTGGAAGGACCAGAGAGATGGAGCTCCGTTTATTCAATAAAAACAAGCTGCTGATGTTTGATGCAAAATAAAGAAACAAAAAACAGCTTTAATCTGTGGAAACGTGATCAAAGCAAACATTGTGAACCATCCAAACTTCTTCTGCTTCTTCCACTGAAGACCTTCCGTCCAGATCTGAAAACCTCCAGAGGTTTCCATGGATGAAGCAGCAGGAGATCGAAGTTCCACAAGCAGGAATCCTGCATGAGGCCGATTGAGTTCAGTCCACCGACGACGCCAGACTGACTCCACGTCACATCATTTCTTCTTCTTCCTGCTCTTCTTGCCTCCCTCACCCTGCTGGGCGCTGCTGTCGCTTCCTCCGCTCTTCTGAGTCCGAGTCTTTAGTTTGGGAATCATCTCGGCGACGTAGAACATGACATCCTTCCCTGAGGGAGACAAGCAGCAAACATGGACCCAGATCCAGTCAGAGACACCAGCAGCCTGACTGGGAGCAAAGAGTTCAACCTAGAAGGAAACTTCTGAGTTTCTCTATTCCTGCTGTTAAAGCCTGGGAGGTTAAAGGACGTCTGGAAGAAACAGACTTCATGCTGGTAACGATAAACGAAGTTTATGAGAATAAACTCTAGCTTGGAAGCTAATGAACCGCAGCCATCCTGACATTTCAACTCATTAAAGCAGTGAGACCCTGAAAGAGAGAAACATTTTCACAGCTTTGACCTAAAAACATTAAACATAAGGAGATGGTTAAAGGTTTTCCAAGTTCTTTTCTAAACCGGATATATAAAAAAAATCCAACATTTAGAGCCGCCGCCATGAAACTGTGATGCTTCAGGTTACGAACCCTTTAGTCAGAAATCACCCATGAATTCACAGATAAAACATTTAATCGAAAACATTTCTCTTTACGACGCCTCTGAACTGCAAACCATCTTTAAACGCACCAAACATAAACCTGAAGGAGGAGGTGGAAATCAGAGGCGAACCGGAGACTCACTGATTGGACGACGGCACCGGAAGTCGTTCTGCCTTTTCTCTTCAAACGTTCAACGAGCAAACATACAGAATGACTTCCTGTTTAAAATCAGTCCAATCAGCGAGTCTCAGGTTTAGAATTAATGCCGTTTTGTTTTTAAATACGTTGTGGTTTAATACGTTGTCGTGTTTAAAAGGTTTGCACTTCAGGCCACTGCAGCCATTAAATAAAAACATTTTAAATGATGAACTCCGTACTTTTTTAGTGAATCACTGTGAAAATAAATATGAAGTAGTTCTGTGTATTTGGGGTGGGGGTGTTCAGTGCCGCTGTGACAGAACATCAGTCAGTGGCGACCGTTTCAAGGACGTCACGCCTGGACCACAGGAGCGGACGACCAGCAGCTGATGAAGATGAGGAGAGAAACTGGAGAGGAAGATGATGGAAACTTACGGGATTTGAACTTCTCCTGACACAGACTCCCATCAGTCTGCTTCAGCTGCACTCGGACGCGGCCTCTAAACTGAACGTCCCTGTTCCACTCCCTGGGATGCATCTTGTTCTAAACAGAACCAGAACCAGGATCAGAACCAGAAGGTTCTGGTTTTAATCCAGCAGTGTGTGTCTCACAGGTTCTACCTCCATGTAGACGTTCATCCCTGCAGCCGTCAGCACGTCTCGGATCTCGGTGCAGGACGGGTTCTCCACTGCCTAGAGGAACCAGACGATCAGAGTCAGAACCACAAGCAAGCAGAACCATCTAATCAGACCAACCTTCCAGATCTCCTGACCCAAACAGGAGATCCCAAAGGTTCTGTGGCGCCTTTTACAGCTTGAACTTCAACCTTCAATCATTTCACATCTATTTTCTAGCCCCAAACCACGGTCAGCCTTCCTTAACAACAGCTCATGGCGTCTGGGAGTCATGTGATCAGTCAGCTGACGACGCAGAGACCTGCTCTCACCTTCTCTGCAGGGATCCTGCGGCCCTCAGCCAGCGTCTTCTTACTGTTGATGTAGACCGGATAGACGCAGATGAACCTGAAAGACCCGGCAGGGTGAGAGTCACTGGTTCTACGCTGACCTTGCTACAGAGCCAATACAGATCAATGGGGGTAACAATGTGATGGGTTCCCTGCTGGGAATGTTTTGGGTCAGATCAGAACTGGGGAGACTGAACTTTAAAAATCTAACCCACCGAATTATTCAATCTAGATGAACTCTCTAACGCAAATTAAAACGGTATCAAAGATTAAAGGAAACCTAATAAAGCTATCGAAAAACCATTTAAACTCTTAAAGTCTCTTCGGCGAGGAGGACCGTTGGGTTTAAACACTGTCTGAAAAGGCTAATATAAATGCTAAAATTAAACTTTTCAATATAATCTGACATTTAGAAAGTGGTGGGTTTTGGTTCTGGAGTGATACCCTTATGATTTAGTTGTTAAAAACCAACACAATGATGAGGAGATCTACACGTCATGCTTAGGGGCTCAGAGCCAAACTTTTTGGAAAACTACCTTCAATTGTGTTTTCTGTGAGATCAAATCCAGAAATATTTATGCCGATTTTAGAGAGACGCTCGGGTTGATTTGTTTCCACTAGCAACAACTATTCGGTGATAAATATGACTAAATTCTCCAGTTTTCATAAATCAATCAGTGATTCTACGAAATATGAGTTGAGTAAAGAGTTAACTCAGTTAGATTTAGCTTAGCTGTACTCACCTCTCTTTATCAGCGGGGTTTTCAGTCAGATGAGCCATGACTGAAGTTAACACAACACAGTTAACAGGAACGGTTAGACCTCAGATGTTAATTCATCAAGATAACCTAAAAAGAATAGATTGCTCCATTAGCAGCTAGCTGCTCTAAACACACAGCGGTGTGGAGGCTAACGTCTTCTTCTTTGAGTTTAATGTAGTCAACAATAATCCTGAGCGCTTTATACTGCCACCCTTCGGCGACCTGGAGAATTTAACAGATCCTCTCTACTCTAACAAAACAGATCTTATATGATTAGGAACCCAAGAAAATGTAACATAAGTTGAAAAACACAATAATATAAAAATGTCATATCATTGAATGCCTTAGACTTTTATTAGAGCATAAAATGGAAGCGAGCTACATTAAGTTACTATGAAAAACTTTACACAATATATTGAATATATTTATTTTATATATATCCCCTGGTTTTAACGTCCTAATAGAAACTTATTGGATATTTGATAAATTTAATTTAAAAATAAGAGTCAAGGCAGATGAGTGAATTTCTTTAGCGGTAGAGTACATATATTGTCCGGACCTGATTTATATATTTATTTGATTATTATTTGGAGTTTTCCATCATTTCCTGGTGTAGCTCTTTTCTTTTGCACAGATGGCATCTCTGTGCTTCCTGAGCGTGACTCCATATTAGGGGCATGCATGAAAAGTATGAAGAGATTGAAAGGCGCGTCAAATGCATAAAGGGTGGTTTAACAAATTTACAATAAAAACTTATTCCGGTACCTAAAAAATGTTTTTTGCGCAGCGTTGGAGTAATTGGCAGCTCTCTGGCACCATCTAGTGTTTTCCTGCAGTTCATGGTCTATCCCACTGGGCGTCACTGCTGAGCAGAGTCTGCGCGATGCTAAAATACCCGGATGTTATTGCAGCTAGCTCTTTTTAGCCTCTGCGACGCCGCTCCGTTCTGCCGCAGCGGAGACTTTCGATACCTTTTGCTCACAGAAACTGATTTTAATGTCGGGAAGTTAAGATACCTGTTTTATAATGACAGGAGTGATCTGAATGTATCCAAATTTTTCGGTGTAGTTGTTAAATTTATACGCTGTTTGGCGGGACTGGGTTTAGTGTAACAATACACGGAGCTGAAGCCAGGGGCTGAAACGCAGATAGGTTCGGATTTTAACCACAGCTGCTGTCATGGAGGATAAAAGTTTTACTAAAGAATTAGACCAATGGATCGAACAACTCAACGAGTGTAAACAGCTGACAGAGAACCAAGTCAGGACGCTCTGCGAGAAGGTAAGTACAGACGTCTGATTCCGCTGACCTCCATTTCATAGTAGGCCCGAGCGGCTCGGTCTAATTCCTGGATAGGCAGTACTGTTTGAGGAGGGTTTTTGGCCCAGTCTTAGAGTAAGTGTACGGAACTCGACGTGTTTCTTTTAAGTGTTAGTGTTGACTTTGAACCAAGCCGTCTGTCTTTAGCTTGGGTGTGTTTTAGTTACGATGATTATCTAAGTCTACATTTTTAGAGCGACGGGCCGAAAATACGCACCCTGTTTACCCATCAAATAGACGCAGCCCGCATTACCGTTTGTTAATTAAGCCCTAGTGGCTTTTTATTATTCTAGCAGCCAATGAGGTGTTTATTAAGAAAATGTTATTTATTCAATGCTACGTTATCAATTTATGGATTATATTTCCTTCGCGGTGCGATTCCCACCGCACCCTCCGGATCGATCAAAGGTTTTATTGCATAAACCTGTTCGGCCTCCCAGCCTTTAGACGCCAACACAGGTTTGCTACCATATAAATGCTTTTGAGATCAGTTTAGTTCTGAGTCATCCCCGGTATAAACCCATGAATGAAGGGATGGTCGGCGGACAGCCAGACGAGCCTGAATGAAGGACGGAGAGAAACGATCAGCTGCGATGTTTGAGGAGCAGCAGGCCGGAGGGCCAAAGCATCACTGCTAGGTGCTAAAGAAAGAGATTATTTTATAAAGTCAAATAATCCGTTTAATCTACGAACTATTAAATGTTCATTCGATTTATGGGCAGAGTAATATTTGAAGATAAACCTCTAAATGATCAATAGATTTCGTTTTGTCGCAACAGTTCAGTTTTTATCTAGTTTCTGATGTGAAACGTCACCTGATGAGTGGATCTGACTACTTAAAGGTGAAAATGTAACTTGTATCAGGTGACAATAACCTAAACTCTGTCATATTAAGTTTAATGTTGGTTAGAAATTAAAATACAGCTGTTTACAACTACAACAACTCGTTCAAAGGTAACAAAAATATATTTCAGGGTTGTTTTTCACCACCGTAACAATATATAAATCGATCACATAAATTTAGCTGACATTTAGAAAGATCAGTAGCTCTAAAAACTGTTTTCAAATTAGATGTTTGAGCTGAATAGCTTAGACTCTTTCCTACCAAATGTGAAAATCGAAAACTGCTCTGTGCTAGCACATTTGGATGTGGGGAAAGCTTGGTTTAATGGGAACATTTCTGTTTTTATCCTGACCTGAAGCAGGGCCCCGGGGCCCCCAGCCTCCCATGTCTCCTGATCCGTGGTGAATGGATCAACGTTCTAGGAGTTCAGGCCCGGGCGTGAACAGTCATCCTGGTCGCTCTGAGCCTAAAGCCGGACCTGGAGCCGCTTCGGCTGTTGTCACAATGGACTCAGTGGTTTATTATTGTAATAAAGTCTCACAGTATAAAACCAGATCCGAACGTTTTCTCTAGAAAGAAGAACCTTCTGGCAGTGAGGCTGATGGTTCTCAGGATGATGTGCTCTCTGTTTAATGCTGATGATAAATTTACCTTTTCTATGATCAAAATAATGATTTGATTATTTATTGAAGATTGTGTCATTATTGTATTAAAATTTATCTTTTCCTCGCCACCTTCATTCATGTGACAGAGTCAGAAAAGCTTCAGCTGAGGGGTGAACTTTCGCCAGGCTGTGGGGCTGAAGTTGGTTAGCTAGGGCTGAAGTTGGTTAGCTAGGGCTGAAGTTGGTTAGCTAGGGCTGAAGTTGGTTAGCTAGGGCTGAAGTTGGTTAG
>JAUZNJ010036125.1:20170-36499 GCA_034780135.1 Jordanella pulchra
GCTAGGGCTGAAGTTGGTTAGCTAGGGCTAACGTTGAACGACCATGAAGCCTCTGTCGTGGTTCAGCTCCTCCTGCCGTTTCTTTATTCTATCAATAAAGCTTCACATTTACTGCTCACACTCAGTCATATCAACAAAGTATTAAATGCTTCTTGCAGGACAATAAATAAAATGAATCCTTGCTTAAATGGAGAGCACAGATAATGTGTTCAGACGCAGTGACGGAGATTTTAATGTGTCTGTGAGGACATGTGGTCCCACGCTACGAACCGTTAGCTTCACGCAGACATGGCGTCTTAAACAGGCAGTGAATTCATTTCTCTCTATATGGACGCCTGTAGGAGCTTCTCTCAGTTCTCAGCTGAACTAAATCAGCTGCTTCATCAGAGGTTGGAACCGGAACCAGTAGAACTGAATTTGGAGAACCGAATCCGGTTGGTTCTGGTGACAATAAGTTGGTGAATGGCTTCATTCAAACACTTCGTCGCTGTTTCTATCCGCGCTGCCATTAAAGTATCAGTATAGAAACAGAGCACATAGAATCCATAACATCTGGACCTGGCAAGAACCGGGTGATGGGATACAGTCCATCATCATCATGAAGCTGTGTGTTCTGGAATAGACCCGGACGGGTCGTGTTCTGTTCAATAATGACCCAAATCAGCTGATTGGACCCATAAACATCCCCCAGGAGAACAGAAACAGAACTACTATAGAACCCCAGGAATGATCCTCTGGAGGTTCTGGAAAACCCCACAGGTTCTGAGTGGATTGAGGTGGTTCTGGCTGGGTCCGGGGAGAGGGGCATAACGGAACCGACTGCTTGGATTAAACTTCTACTTAAAGCTGTGAATTGAAAGGAGGATATTTGGACCCAGAAGAATTTTAGAGAAACCGTTGATTCGGCCCTGAATCCATTACACCAGGTTCTGTGGAAGAAAGACCCGGTTTGTGTTGAGAAAGTCTGGTTCTGATCTCAGAGACCGACTGACTGATCATTTTAATGTTTTTGTTTCTTTCAGGCGAAGGAGATTCTGACCAAGGAGTCGAACGTTCAGGAGGTGAGTCTGAACGTCACCAGAACACTCATCAAGGTTCTGCTGGAAACATGTTGGATCCGTTTTCTCACCTGCAGATGCCTCTAGTTTGTTGGTTCTGTTGGGTTTATTTGGGCAGGATTTTTCTTTACATCGTCAGGAAACGATTTATCCTCTCAGTCCTGTGTGCGTCGGCTCCGGGCGGGTCCAGTTGGGCTGGACCTCACAGGATGTTTTTCCTACAGGAAGAACTTTGGATCTGGTTTTTAGTGTCGGTACAGAACCAGGGGTTCCTGGTCCAACCGACCAAGAGGTTGGATCCGTTTAGATGCAGTCGGTCCCGTTCCAACGATTCAAATAATCCACTGATCAGATCTGGCTGCATTCTGATTGAATCAGGTTCTGGTGGTTCTGACGAAGCCCGTCACTTCCTGATGTTTTCAGAACCTTTTTTTCCTTGTCGTTTTTCGGCTTCAGGTGGTTTATAAACTGCAAAAATCGGTTCTTCTTGGTGGGACCAGCTGGGATGAAGGGAGACAGAACCCAAACAACGTGTTGGTTCTGTTCTGCAGGATGAAGCAGATTTAAAGTAAATAAATCTGTTCAACACTTTAAAAGGTTGATGTTTTAATAGAAACATTAACCCTGAGCTGCAGGTGCAAAGTAACCGGATCTCTGTGGGTTTGACCCAAACCGACCAGAACCTATTGGATCCATAACCGCTGCTGCTCCTTCTGTTTACCTTTAAAAAAAAAGAAGTGATTCCTGGGTGGTGTGTGATTAACGGTTCTGTCCTCTGCACGCAGGTCCGATGCCCGGTGACGGTGTGCGGCGACGTTCACGGTCAGTTCCACGACCTCATGGAGCTGTTCAAGATCGGAGGGAAGTCTCCCGACACAAACTACCTGTTCATGGGAGACTACGTGGACAGAGGCTACTACTCCGTGGAGACGGTCACTCTCCTGGTCACATTAAAGGTAAACAGAACCGGCTCTGGAAGCTGGGGGAGGTCCAGTCTGGAGCTAGGGGTTCTGCTGGGTTTATGGTGTCATGTGAGGAGAACCCTGCTGGTACCAGATGAAGCATATCGGAACCCGCTGGTTCTGGGACCCCGGAATCGGCGGCTCATGGTTCTTTAAGCTGCTGCTCCATCAGAGCTCTCATTCAGATGGTTCTGGTTCAGATCTTCATGTGATTTGTTTGTCGGACCGGCTGACGGGTTGCTCCTCCTTCTCCAGGTCCGTTTCCCGGAGCGGATCACCATCCTGCGGGGGAACCACGAGTCCCGGCAGATCACGCAGGTCTACGGCTTCTACGACGAGTGCCTGAGGAAATACGGCAACGCCAACGTGTGGAAGTACTTCACAGACCTGTTCGACTACCTGCCGCTCACCGCGCTGGTGGACGGACAGGTAAGGCTGCCAGGCTGGGGGCGGGGCCTCCGCCTGCCTTGGATCAAAGCGCATCATGTGACCCTTTTCCTGTGTGAGGCTGAAATGTTTGTCTACTTCCAGATCTTCTGTCTCCATGGAGGCCTGTCACCTTCCATAGACACTCTGGATCACATACGCGCTCTGGACCGCTTACAAGAAGTTCCACATGAGGTAGAACCCGACCTGGTCCGTCCAGAACCGGCATCCTCAGCCCTGTAGAAACTAATCTGTTTCCGTCCATCAGGGCCCCATGTGTGACCTGCTGTGGTCCGACCCTGACGATCGCGGCGGGTGGGGCATCTCCCCCCGTGGTGCCGGTTACACCTTCGGACAGGACATCTCTGAAACCTTCAACCACGCCAACGGCCTCACGCTGGTGTCCCGCGCCCATCAGCTGGTCATGGAGGTAAACGTCCCGCTTTAACCAAGCAGCAGAACCTGGACCGCCTGATCCGCTCTAACCGGGCCGCCGTGTCTCTGCTTCTCAGGGCTATAACTGGGGCCACGACAAGAACGTGGTGACCATCTTCAGTGCTCCCAACTACTGCTATCGCTGTGGCAACCAGGCAGCCATCATGGAACTGGACGATACCCTGAAATATTCTTTGTAAGTGAAGGACCTGCATCCAGATGTTAGTCTTAGTTATGTCTGATCTCCATTAGTTTGCTGCTGCAGAAAGTTGATCATTTTCTCACATTATTTGGGAAGTTTGGACAAATTTGTGACATTTTTTCTTTCTCTTTTTTTTTTTTTTTGTTTGAATTTTTATCATTTTCCCATAATTTCCCTCTGGGATTATTACAGTCGGATTCTATTAAATCTACTTTATTTTTAACTAAATTACATGTTTGTATACATATTTTATAGCCACATGTCTACAACTTTCATCTTTCAAATTAAAAGTGAAATAATTTTATGTTTAATAACCATAATGATACGTTTTACTCTAACTGGATGTTTGTTTTTCTCTCCACAGCCTGCAGTTTGACCCCGCCCCCCGCCGCGGGGAGCCTCACGTGACCAGACGCACCCCCGACTACTTCCTGTGAATCTTCAGCCCCCTTCCTGTCTGTCATCCACCAATGAAGCTCCCCCCCAACACACCTTTCTCACCGCCCCACCTCCTCATTTTGGATGAAAAGAAGTTATTAATATTTCTGATGATGATGTTTCTGTACCAGGGAGAGAACCGATTGGCTGATAAATTCTAGATTTTCTGAAAAAGAGAAGCGACCCCTCTCTGCAGTCGTGTTGTCGATATGCTGTCATTAATGCTGTGCTTCTGGGGAAAAAAAACACGTAAACTATGATCTGTTTCTTTTTTCCTTTTTGTCTCTTACTCGTCTGAGAAAAACATGAGAAGGAAGATAATAAAATGACCGACGTGGACCAAATGTGCCATATTCAGATTCTTTTACAACATGTTTCAACTGGTTTTCTGATCCTTTTCTTTTTGTCTTTTTTTTTTTTTACAACTCTAACCCGACCCAACGTCACCACACATCTGATGGCAAATGTGCTTTTTTTTCTGTTGCAACATCATTTTAAGGTTAAAAAGATATAGGAACAAAAAAAGTTTGCTTCAAGTAGTCCAGCTGTCAGTTTTAGCTGTTCAGGCTGCAGCCGGCGGTCATCTCAGCAACTATATTACTGTAAGACAACAGACGTATGAAATAAAATGTCCTATTGACAAATACCGAAGCGCTCTCGTTTCTGTCCCGTTTTATCTGCAGACAACAGATTAATATTCCTAATATTTAATCATGTAAAGGGAATAAATGAGGGAACTACACTATTTTCAGCAGGACTGTTCCCTCACTGAAGGAATCAAAATGACCCATTAAATGTGCACAAAGATTCTAACCAGTGGTTTATTTTTTTATAAGATGTTAATTTTAGGGTAACTACGTTTTTGCAGCACTCAGAGGAAAAAGCTGCTGATGTCCTCTGATTCATTACTGCTACAAACATGTTTATTCACATCCTTGTTTACCACTGAGCCAACACCGCCACCTGCTGTTGACTTTGAGGTAGTTGCGAGACAAGCATCAGGATTTTATTTTTTTTAATGAATTTTAATTAAAGACATCAACCAGAGACACGTGGTTTTTAAAAAACGCGGCTCCTTCAAGTATGAGCTGCTCTGCTACTACAGTCAATCCTAACCTGTGTTTTCTACCACATTGTGAAACATTTTCTGTAGCCACACAGGTTAAAGATTAGAAATGATCTCTGGTTCTTGAGTGGAGAGATTCAGGGGCACCAGCAGCAACTATTCCAGCACTTTGGAACATAAATAAGAGATTGTCCAGTATGGATAGTTTTATTTAAGAAAAAAATGAATGCATTATGTTGTATCAGACGATTTTGGCTTTAGAGCTACATATTGGACATTGTACTAATAAAACTAATCGATATAAAAGGTTATGTTTTGCGAAAAAGGAGTGAGGATGTACAAGCCTACTACAGTAGACATGCTGAAGTTAAGGTTTTTTTTATTCAGAAACGGATAACTGGTATTTGTATTGAACGCAAAAGACAGGAGTATGAAAACTACAGCGTGCCTGTAAAGTAGGCCTAGGGGAAAAAAGTCGGTTATCTGCCAGTTAAGTTATAAAATACTAGAATAGCAGGTATCAGCAAAACAATTACATCCATTGAAAAACTTTTACTAACAACATATAAAGGTAGAAACTAATTCAAAAACCTAAAATATCTCGGACAAGCATTTTAAAAATATTTAAAAACGAATTTAATCCCTTTAAATCTGTAGCTAACCAGCTGGATTGTTTTTCTGCCTCTGTTTACCTTCTCAACATGGCGGCCTTGTAAACTTTGGATGAAGATACTGGAATGTGGAAAGCTCGCGAGACTTTGACTGGCAGCTCTACAAGAAACATCCGGGTCCCTCGGGTTCCTCCTATCTGGCGACCCGTCGCCATTAGTGCTTGTTCTTTATTACGGGCCTCGTTTTTAGGCAAAAATTCCCACATTGGGTACTTTTTCCAGTTTCTAGGGAACATTTCGCGCCTTGTTAAGGGCGCATTGCTTTCCTTAACGAGCAAAACCCCGACATTTACAGGGGGGGTTGGCCCCGTTTTGCGAGCTGTCCTCCTCTCTTTTGCCAGGCTTTACTATTTGAGACGCCATAATCGTGTCTCTGTTTTTCTCTGGTTTGTTTTGTTGTCAAGATGTCGCCGTGATGGAGTCTCCGCGTTTGATAGAAATGAATCAGGGCCTTCGCCGCCTGACCCGCACTCACTGCAGCCCGTTGTTGTCCTCCGTTTCCCCGTTTTATGCTAGAGAGCTCGGCGGCTCTCTACCAGAGTCTCGGCCTGAACACCGCTCACTGCACGGAGACAAACATGGAGAAAAACCCCAGCAGCAGCAGCAACACCAAGGTTCCGCCCCGTTCCAGCTCCACAGGTCCGCCGCCGGGAGAATCTAAACCCAAAGCAGGTACAAACAGACCACCAACCCTCCCTCGGTTGGTTTAGCTGCGGCATGTTTGCTGCTAAACGACCCGCGGCCTGTTGGGGCCTATAAAGGCAGCTTGTTTATCAGGGCGGACTGACGTCGCTGTCAAAACATTCAGCTGCAGCTGACACATCTATGCGAGGCTTAACGGGGAACACCACGCGCTACAGGGGGCAGGTGGAGGATATGAAATATACAACGTTATTAGATTATTTTAAAAATTCAAAAGTCACCATTAGTACTTACTTATTGCCCGAATTAAAGTTTACGATACTAACATTTCAAACTAGATATTGATCCCCAGGAAGGTTTTACATATAATTTTCGATAGAATGCGGAAAAGCAGACAGTTAGGGTGATAAAAAATTTAATATTTTTATGGGAAAAAAACATATTTTTCAGTCGCAACATGGAGAAGGATTCCTCATTAAAATCAGAGATGTTATTTAAATAAACGTAAATATTACAATCTTACAATAATTGAAGGTTCTCTGAATGATTATTCAAATAATAAAAAAATGAGAAATATGCAAATAAAACTGATATTCTGTGAAGATACCAAATTCGTATCGATTTGGAGACACAGTTTGAATATCAATACTGTTGACAGTCTGTTTGTGTTTATATACCTAAAAAATAATCAGTTTTCTTAATTAGTGGCATTAGATGTTTTGAGGACATCAGCTATTGGAAACAAGCTGATGTCACTAGTACTGAAATATTGATCACATTATTTGAATATTTTTCTAAACAGAAAAATGTTGCACATTGACTGTAAACTTTGATCTTCTTTGCAGAGAGTTTTTATCCCTGGAAGTATTATTGTAGCTGAGCTGATTGATGCCAAAGCAGCTGATGTGGTCAAAGTCTTCCAATAAAACCGTGTGGTTCAGATAAAGAACAAGGACTTGGTTCTATCATATTCTCACCATTTTGGATCCATTTTTAAACTAAACCCAAAGTAGAGAGATCACACTTGTTCATTCAGTGTTTCTGTACATCTAGAACCGTTTTATCTTCACCAAAATTCATAATATTTACCTGATAAATCTGTCATGTTTTAAGTAAAGCATTGTTTGGAAGTTTATTACTTTTTTCAGTGATCAAGAGTAACAGGCTTATAATGCCTGTTAATATCCACTGGTAGCTGGTTGGTTAGTCAGGCTATCTGCTGCAGTAGACTCTGGATCCAGGTCATGATGTCGCTTCTGCTGGTTCCCCCTCAGTTCTCATGCTTGGACTTTCTGTTAGAGTTGTTATGAAACTAAAATTATAAACTCTATCAGTACCAAGGTAAATAACATTTGACACCAAATAACTGAAGGCATCATTTAACCTCATAAACTCACCTTTTTCTGTTTCAATTTTTCTTAATATTAGCTACTAGATAAATGTGCCAAATAAATAACCCAAATATGACACCATTGGGCACCTGTTTTTTAAGGTTGTTTAAAGTTTTATTCTTTTAATGTGTGAGAAAATCCAAGTAACTGAAAACAGGAGCAAAACTATAGAAATCAAACATATATTTAGTGTTGATGCTTTGCTGGATCAGAACCGGTCAGAGTATCAACATCTCTGACAACTTTACTCTCTGCTGAAGTGAATGAAACTGTTCTAAGTTTTTTTTCAACAGCTCTCAGCAACAGGTGTGGGAGGAGCATTGCTGCTGCAGACTGTTAACCATGGAAAGTTATGAAAAACTAGAAACTGTCCGTTTGGATTAATCCAGTGTCTGATGTAAACCCTTAATCTGGATCCGTAGCAGAGAACCGTCTCCTTCTAGATGGAAACACGTTTTATTCTTTGTGTTTCAGAAGGTAAAAACAATGGAGGCTCCAAACGCTACAACCGGAAGCGGGAGCCCGCCTTCCCCAAAGCGGAGAGTTTCCCCGGCCCTCGCCGCACCAATTCACAGAAAAGCAAGAATTTCGACAAGAGACCCCCCCAGAGAGGCGGAGGCAGACAGTATGGCGTCACAGGCGGAGGACGACGTGAGGAGGTTGGTGTTGTAGCTGAGGCTGCAGCAGACAGATGGGGTCTGAATGAATGAATGAGCAGCTTTGTTGACAGATGCCATCGCTACGTTTGTTGGCGAACAGCCGGAGGCTCCAACAGCTTCCAGAGGTTCCTGTTAGCATGCTCGCTCCGTATCATCGTCCCTGAGATTTCTCCCCCCCCTCCCTGCAGGTAGCAGAGACCCGCCGGGCCGAGTTCAGCCCGGCTCAGTTTGCTGGACCCAAAAAGATCAGCCTGAATCACCTGCTGAACTTCACCTTCGAACCTCGCGGAGGAAGCGACGGCATTGGAGACGGCGGCCATTCCTACTGGGGCCGCAGAAACAAGTGGGGCCACAAGAACAAGCCGTTCAACAAGGAGCTGTTCCTCCAGGCCAAGTGAGGAAGAGGAGGGTGGATCTCTAACCACAGCCGCACAACGTTCTGACCTCTTCCTCTGTTTGTGTTCCAGCTGCCAGTTTGTGGTGACTGACGACCAGGACTACCAGGCTCACTTCACCGATCCAGACACGCTGGTTAACTGGGACTGTGTGCAGCAGGTGGTGAGTGCCGACGTCTGCAGCCGCCTCCTTTCCTCATCAGGTCCTCCGGCTCAGAGACAAACTAAGAACCCTCCTTTCTGCAGCGCATCTACAGCCATGAGGTGCCGTCCTGCCCCATCTGCCTCTACCCTCCGGTGGCGGCTCGCATCACGCGCTGCGGACACATCTTCTGCTGGCCCTGCATGCTCCACTACCTGTCCCTCAGCGACAAGACCTGGTCCAAGTGTCCCATCTGCTACGAGGCCGTCCACACCGCCGACCTCAAGAGGTGAGGTGCTGGCGCCCTGCGAGGAGGGGGAGGGGCGTTTGGTGCGTCCAGGCGGCGTCACTGATGGTTGCTTTTGTTTTAGCGTGGTTGCTATGGAAACCAAGCAGTACGCAGTCGGGGACAAGGTCACCATGCGTCTGATGAGGAGAGAGAAGGGAGCTTTGGTGGCCATGCCGAGCCGAGAGTGGGTGAAGGTGGAGGAGCCGGTTCGCTTCGGAGGTGAGGAGACCGACCTTCCTTCCTTCCTTCCTTCCTTCCTTCCTTCCTTCCTTCCTTCCTTCCTTCCTTCCTTCCTTCCTTCCTTCCTTCCTCCCTCCCTCCCTCCCTCCCTCCCTCCCTCCCTTCCTTCCTTCCTTCCTTCCTTCCTTCCTCCCTCCCTCCCTCCCTCCCTTCCTTCCTTCCTTCCTTCCTTCCTTCCTCCCTTCCTTAAACATGGCTCTCATGCTCATTTGTAATTCGTTTTTCTCCTCAGGTGACGATAGACAATCCTAAACAGAAGGTTCCTGGTCGCAGCCATACGGTGAACATAACTCACCACACATGAACAGGTGTCATTCTGGAAAATTCAGATATCAGATGAAGAAATCTCACAGATTCTCTGGAGATCAAACCTGAGCTCAGATCAAACAGACATGGAAGAAGCATTGGAGATACTTCATATAGTTTTGACAGTGGGTGTGTTGGTTACCGGAGCGGTTGATGTGCTTTACTGGCTAAACTGGTGAGTTGTTTTGTTTTTCTTCCCTGTGAACATCTTTAACAAGCAGCTTTGTGTAACAAGTCAGTGTCAGGCTCATGGCAGCTCCAGTGGACCCACCATCCATTCTTCATACAAACACAAGACAACAGGCTGTGGTAGACTAGCTGGTGCGCTTTTATCTTGTTTGTTTTACTTCTGCACCGAAATATTTATGGCCTTCAGTCAGACTCAGTAAAAGAACAGTCAGAGAAGGCTACCTAGTGCTAAAGCTACCTAATGCTAGCTTCCTGTAGTGGCCTCATCAACGATGAGTTTTTCGCATGTCGGTTGGTACCACATCTGAAATTGTCCCTCAAGCAGTCTGTGGTCGGTGCCGGAGCCTGGAAAACACCCAAGAGACTTTGCTAGCAGATGCCTGGAACGTCCCGAGGCTTGCTGCAGCCGACCCAACATGATGAACCTTTGCTAACGACCAGCTGAATGTCAATGGAGCAACGCTCTGCTTCCTTAACCATGCTGTAGCATCACTCTAGAGGAAGCACCAATCCAGCCAGTCCTGCTCTGCTCCAGACTAGCATCAGTCATGAACAGGTGAGCCTTTCCTATCCACCTGACCCAACTTACACCCAAACAACCAGACTTTCTCCTACTGGAACCAGTTTCCAACCAGCACTCAGTATTCAGTTAGAGCTTTACACCAGAGATGAAAAACACTCATAGATCGTTGGCAACAAGATGATGGTTTAATAAGAAACTAAATATGATTAAACAGTTACTGCAATGTCACATGATCATTAGTTTGGGATGAATGATCCCCTGAAGGTCGAACGGTTCACCGCTGCTCTTCAACATCACAAATCACACAACAACTCGTACAGCTGAGGCAGGCTAACCCTCTAAAAATGGAGTTTCCGGCAGCAATGGAGCTCAGAGTAACACAGGTCTGCCAAACACACATGCACGCACATCTGCTGCTGCACACTGCCAGTCAGCTAGCTGAACTAAGGCTCCTCTTGGTTTACGAGAGTGGAAACTAGCTGTCATGCTACAGCAGCCGAGCAAAGTTAACCATCACTGTTACTACCTGTTACACAGCACCTCAAAGTCAACTGGCTGACAGCAGGCTCTACCGGAGTAGATAGCCCAACTAACTGAGTAGCTAATATCAGGATACACTGTGCTGCTGGGAGATCAGGACATTACTTCTCCAGCTCATGGGTCATTGGAGGAGTAGAGAAAAGAAAGAAAGAGTCTGTGACTGGTTGCAGAAACATAGCGTCCTTCGATTCCTAGGTTACCACGGATGTTTGGACCACCAGAGGGAAAAGGACCAGTAGAAACAGTCCGTTGGACTTTGTGCATTGTGACCTGGATACTAAATATTGTTTCACATACAGGCACACAACAGCCACTCTGTGCTTTCATACCAAACCAAGCTCATCTCCTACAGCCAAACTTATGTCCAGTCAGATTCCTTTGCAACAGCTGGTGCTGCTTGCATGTCACAGGGTCAGCAATAATCAAGCAAAGGAAAACGAAAGGAAACTCCAGCATCTCTGCGCTTGCACAAAACCTGTGAGGGAAGCTGCAAAGTTAGTAGCGAGCAAAGAGAAGCATCAGATACAGCAAACCAGACGATCTCGATGTTCTAGGGACGTCATGCATTATATCTGCTCTATAGAATCGTTTGAATGGAGCAAAGACCAAAGGTGTCATTGAGAAACGAGAGCTAGCTAGCTAAGGCCGGTATGTCTGGTTTGCCATGTCCTCACACTCCCCCTGGGTTTGGTAAAAACACAGAAACACTCACGGTTTTTGGTGGTGCAGGGTGTGGGCATGGTGGTTGTTGGCAGCATTGGCTCTGTGCAGACGTTCTAGACGCTCCTTCTCCTTCTCCACGAAGTTGGTGTTGGTCCCGGTGCTGGTGGAGGGCGCCCGGGTCAGCCGGCTGTGGGCCCGTGGCTGATCTCTGGGTGGGATCGGAGGAGGGGGCGGGGGTGGAGCTGGGGTGGTGGGGGAAGTTGGAGCTGGGATCTGGATCGGAACAGAGATGGAGGCTGGGTTTGACGGCGCTGGAGGAGGAGTGGAAGTTGCAGTGCTGCTATTGTAGGAGTAATTGTGGTGGCGGTGTTGCTGGTGGGGGTGATGGTGAGACTGGTGGCTGTGGTGGAGGGCGATGGAGGTGGGCGGCTGAGGCGGAGCCTGGCTGTTGTGGTGGTGATGGTTCTTAGAGGCCGTGCTGTGAGCTGGAGGCGGAGGCGGGGGAGGAGGTGGGAGCGGAGGCTCTGGAGGAGGAGCGGGTGGAGAAGGAGCAACAGGCTGCCGGTCCAAACGCAGGTCTTTATTCTCCTGGCTGAGGCGGTCCAGTTGGACCTCCAGTTCCTCGATGCGGCGGCGCTGAGTTTCCAGAAGCTTCTGCTGGCTCTCGATGATGTTGTTGAGCTCTAGCAGGTACTCCACGGCCCGGTTCGGGCTCTCAGGACTGCCTGGGCCTGGAGCTTGGCTGGCATCCATGACCTCGGGCTAGAAGCTGCAGGGAAACCAAACGGACCGGTGCAGAACCGGGTCACTGATGGCGGGTCCAGGTGGGGCTAAATGAGCTGATTGAAAGCAAGGCCTAATCTACTGGCTAAACTACACCCTGTGGCCCCGAGGCCTACACCTTCGGACAGGGAGTTCCCTGACCCTCCCCCCCACCAGAGGTGAGTGGGGGGGAGAGGACTTTTCCCGCTTTGAGTTCTGATTTAAAAATCAAGATGGTTCTCTACCCTGTTTGCTCCAGTCAGGAGGTGGCGAACAAGCATTCCCTGCCCAGGTGTTCCCCCCCACAGCGAGCAGATCCCACTGGTTCCTCAGAGGACGTCTGTATTCCTGCTGGTCAGTAAATCTCACTTATCTCCATCCAGCAGCCAGCCTGCTGTCTGTCCATCTATGTGGAGGAACGTGATCATCTGCCAAAAGAAGGTCCACAGCTCCTTTCTCATCCTGCAGAGGGAGCAGTCTGCAGTCAGCTAATCACCGGCTTCCCTGCAAAACCTCATGATGTCATCCTGGGATTAGGAAAACCGCCGCAATGTTCCAACAGTTCTGACTGAAGTTAAATCATAAAGAGCCAACAGATAGAATTAGAGAAAAATCATCTTCTGATGTAGGTGGAGGATGAGGACCCAGTTTGGTCCATCCTGCGCTCGGCATCAAACTGGACAGATGCTCACTAATAATCACAGATCCATGGATATGATGAGGTGTCTGGGATCATTCCTGCAAATGATGCTTCCACATCTTTCTTCTTCCTGCTGATAAATGTGAAGGAAGAAGAAAAGACAATCAGATGAGAAGCAGAATCAACAGGTAATCAGACCTGCAATGATTTCCTGAGATGTTTCTGCAGCAAACGCCTGTTTCTCTAACTTATTTTGCTGTTTCCTTGCTGATCTCACCAACCGATCTTTTCTCTCGTTCCTCTCTGATCTCCATCATTTCTTTCTGGTCAAATGCTTGGTTAGTTGATTAATTAAACTTTTTATCACTAACTAACTAATGATCTAGTTGATCAGGTCTGAGTTTACATCTTAGAACGACACATACGGAAGCCCAGAGAGGACAGAGATAAGAAAACAAAGACTGTCCTAAAGGAATAAACTCAGTTTCTTTCTGAGCCCAATATCTCTTCAGATATGATCAAATAAAAAGAAAACCAAGACATGAAGAAAAGGAACAATATTGATTAGGATATTTTTAAATGAACCAAATGTTTTTGTGATTTAACTTTTATAGATTTATACTGTTTTGACAGAATCACCATCAACGATGTTCCCGTAAACATTTGGATAAACTACTCACACCTTTAAATCCTCTCAGCCTTATTTTCTGACCAAAAGCTTCAAGTGATTCTCAGCAGATAAAACCGTGTGATGACTCAAATAATTCCCAAATTGTTTACTGAAATACACTTTAATTCAATTCAAACTCAAAACATGGCTATTGATCCCAAAGGGATATTAAATGTTACCGTTATTTCCCAGCAGGTTGTTGTAGATGTTGGAAGCTGTAGGTTGATGGATGATGTAATAACGACTGTTACACACCCATGATACTAAACCAGAAATATTCTGTCCTTGTTTCTGACTGAAACTGGATCATTAACTCCTGGTTTAAGTTCAGTGCAGACAGGATTTCATAGGAGGAGCATCAGGATGCAGCTCATGTGTGAACTTCAGGGTTTGTGATTAAATCCTGGTTGATGAAAATGAAACTTTAAATCCAGGATCATTTCTGCTGTTTAATAAAACAACATTTTCCTGATTTTAGTCCGAGGTTAATCTGAGCAGGATTAGAGGTGGAGGCGGCTCTTCTGCCATCCCTCATATAATCTGCCTCTGATTTAACAGCAGCGCCACTATTTCACCGTCACGCTCTCCGCCACACCGACACGCAGTTGCTCATACATCCCACGCATCGTTTCCACGCACAGCCTCCCTCCATCTGCACCGACAGCAGCATGTGAAGAGCTAATCACAGCAGCACGTTCTGCACACAGCGGCCTATATAGGCAACATGTGAGCGCGGCACACAGACACGACAGGGAACAGAACCAGAACCAGAACCGGATCAATCAGGAGCCTCACAGGTTTCAGCAGCTTCTGCAGAGGTGGTGGAGGGAGGAGTATCGATCCGAGCTTAATCCTCTTTCCTCTCCTTCCCTGCTGCTGCTGTCATCATCATCATCATCATCATCATCATCAGTAAAAAAAACAGCTGCTTCCACTTGAAGGTTTTTCTCTCTTCTTCTTCGTGATCAGATCAGTTCATCACCTCCTTCTCCTCTCTGCTGCTGCAGGCCGTGCTCCTTGTCTCCTCCTCCTCCTTCTGCCGAGTCAATCGCCTCCTAATTATCATTCCTCTGCACCTGACAGCCCAGCGATCCGCTGCAGCAGGGCTGACGATCCCCTTGTCCTCACGACTGTGTGAACGGACGAGGCTTGGGTTGTTATCAGTGAGGAAACATGAGGGGGGGGGGGCTCTTCCTCTGCTACGCTGCCGCTGAAGAAGAGGAGGAGGTGTTGAGTACAGATGGATTGATGGATGTGGAGACGTGTTGCAACAGTGGAGAGAGAGGAGGGAGGAAGAGGAGCAGGAACTGATGCAGCTTCACATCGTTCAACATTTGATCCAGAAGGTCTGAGAGTCCAGCAGCTGCCATGCACCAACCAGGCAATACATTATGACCAGCAAGCTAGGGTCCTTTATTCTGGCCTGTAAGGACTCAAAGCGCCTCCAGCAACATCCATCAGAACCAGCAGGTCCACTGGTTCCTGCTCGGTCCTCCAAGTCTTTATCAGACGGGCGACGCCACAACATGTATGGAAAGACTTGGAATGTGTTTGGGCTGAGTTTGACAAAAATATACAGAGGCAGGAGGAAACATAGAGGAACGGTGAGAGGATGAGGACGTTCTACAACAGGAGATGATGAAGAGGGAACAGCAACGTTTTCCAGATTAATGTGATGGATAAAGAACCATAATGTTAATGTAGAGCTGGGCCATAGGCCTTCAAAGTAAAAGCTTTCTGTAGCAAACATGAGGGTTTAGATTTCATAAATACAAACGATAAATGTAGGAAATGTTTACATTGGTCCAGTTTAGGTCTGGATGATACAGCAAACACTTAATCTGTGATATAATATTTTTGTTTTGGTCGATATTGATAAAAACAAAATAAAAGCCTCAGTAAGTGGAACAGCCACAACATGTGTGTTGTTTATTAGACCATGTTTATAAAACTCCTTTAATTCAAATATTTTAGAAAGATTTGCTTTAAAAAGAATATAAAACTACATAAAACGTAGAAAGGCAGTTGGTGACAAACTCTGTAATCGAGGAAAATTCTTTGTAAAATTATAATACCAAATTAGAAATAATTCATAAAATCAATTTTCTGCCCATCAATGGTAACAGCTGAGGGACGGCAGGTAGTTCCTCAGAAAAACAACATTTAACTGAACTCTGGTGAATCCTGATATTTAACATGTTAAAATGCTGTTTTACTACATTAAGAAACTTCTTGGCTAAAGCGAATTGGAAACTCTCTTCTTCAGTAGTATCTGATGTGGTGCCAGGACTAATTTCACTGGTTTATTCGGACTAAAGACACAGAAATGTGTTGATTTAGTGGAGAAGGCAGGAACCAGAACAAAGTTCTGTCAAATTAAGACAAACAAATGTTATAAAAACTTAAGTGCAGAACTTTGAGGATTTTCTCGTTGATTTGGGTAAATTTCCCACAATTTTAAAATCATCTTCCTCAGGTATAATTCTCCCTTTTTCAGCTCAGCACACACTGTGTGATCTTTGGTTGTTTTTGACACAATTCTCCACTTGTGCGACAGGTTAGGGCAGGCATCCCCAAACTCGGTCCTGGAGGGCCGCTGTCCTGCAGCTTTTAGAGGTTTCTCTGCTTCAGCTCAGCTGATTTCCATTGATTGCTGATTAACAGGCTTTTGCTGAACTATAGTCATTGGAAAACAGCTGAGTTGAAGCAGAGAAACCTCTAAAAGCTGCAGGACAGCGGCCCTCCAGGACCGAGTTTGGGGATGCCTGTATGCATGTATGAAACAAAAACAGAGGCTTGTACTTCTTCTATTACTCACTAGCTACTTCTGTTAGGATTGTTCAAGACCCCAACTGGTCTTTGACGACACAAAGGTTGTGTTCGATTTCATCGGCTTCATCTTCTAAGGACCCGGTTCTACCGGCACCGGGTCCTTCTAGGACCGTGAAAATAAGGAGGCTGGAAGACTCATGGCTCTGGATCCAAACAGCTCCATCCTTCTCCTCACTCAGCGTACGCTC